>WJFB01002888.1:0-16032 GCA_009870185.1 Pygmarrhopalites habei
TTATTTATCATTTTAATTATGAAAGTTTTAAAGACATTACATTATTCATCACAATAAGGAGACTAGCTTATTTTTTTATCTCATTACATATTTTTTGGGTCTTATAGCTGATTTATAACCTCAATTGGAAGGTTCTCATCATCAGTGGTCCTGTCTAGTGTTTCGTATTTTTGCCATTCTTCAAACATTTTCCCTACAAATCATCAGAAAACACAATTTTTAATTTTCGACGAATTAAAAGTGTGCCATTAACTAATAAGTGAAATATTGGAAACTTACGCAAATTCGGGGATACACAGGGACTACAGACAACGTGGGGACTGCCACTTTTGTCTGGAACACCTAATTGTTTCAAGAATTATCATTAGGGTGAGTTTTTTTATTGAAAAATGTATCCGAAACTAAAGCACTGTATGATATAACTGAAAAAAATCCCTGAGGGTATTCGTTCATACATTCACAATGTTGACAATCAGATGGTGAAGCAGTTTTTGCGACGCGTCGACTCCAGACATCTAAACAATTACATTTATTTTAGCTGTGGTTAACTCAAAAAGTCAAACAAAGTGGCCAATAGAATTAAATTTTTTACCCAAAAATTTCTTGGAAGAACGTTGTAGACTGAACCGGGTACCATTAGTTTCAATAGCCAATGGAGTACTTTTTTTAAAAAAAGAAAAAATGTCACATCAGAAAATATGAGAGACGAGAGAAATTTTAAAAACTGAAATGTCAAATTACCAATGATCCTTTGGTAAATTAATTTGTCTCTTCAATGACTTGTCAGCTTCAGTATTTCGGATATGAGCTGAAGTGTAAGCACCCTCCAGATCTGGAAAGAAGTTATGAGTACATTTGTAAGATTTCTAGTAAGTAATAAAATAGGATAATTAAATTTTACTATGAAGGGTCAATTTTACCAATTCCAAAAACTTTACTCGTCACTCCATCCTTTTTGTTCCCCTTCAAGGTGAACTCTTTCTGTGTCAACAAATGTAGGGTGAAATCATTTTCCAGGAGAAGGGTCAAAGCATCCGAGTAACGATTTTCACTTCCACAACGTTCATCTCCACAAGTGACTGCAATGATTGTCTTGGACACCCCAGCCCTAAATTTTAATGTACTGGAAGCAAATTCAAGGGCTTCATACAAATCTCCCCGTCCATCTCCAGTCATCTCGATTGTGTCAGGGACTCTGAACAAAGTGCTATAAAACGGAGACATGGTCATTCTATTATTACTGTTCAAAATTAATAATCATTATTACGTATCAAAATTATTACCTGTGAGCCCAAATTTGACCAGAAGATGTGTGGATGTGAGGTTTCCGATGAGGACCTTGACCACCAAATCCAATCAGTGCATAACGATTTTCTTGGAGCCCTTGAAGTTTCAGTGTATTATCCAGTTGACGCATGGCGTCCGTCAGGCCATTATTCGGGGAAATGCAAGATGATTCTTCCAAAAGTATAATCACATCAGTTGATTTTTGTTGTCTCTCATCGTCATTCACTCTGAGTGTTGCATTCTCTCCACTCATGAGTGTAGTTCCGTCCTCCAGATTACACCGAACTGTGTGTCAATAAAATAATTCAATTTAGAATTGTGACAAAATTATAAATAATTTAGCATATTTTTCTTTAAAAAACAATTTACTGCAGCCTGGTGGGAGCCAAACATCGACACCGTTCTTCTGACACTCCGTGACATAGGCACTGATGGCAGTACAAGCAGACTCCGTTCTGGAAACCTTGTTCAGATTATGGGAAGTATCATAACGACACATTTCGCTGAATACAGTCGTGTCGACCCGGTTGAAACATGGTCGGAGTAATGACCGTTTGTCATCAAAACTACTTGGAAAAAACGAAAATAGCGGTAAGTAATTGCATCAACTACAGGGAGAAACCATTCGTGAGAGTAGAGTGACAATAATTTTAATTTTGTAAACCACATGAATCTACAGTACTCTACTGATGATGAGTGACGAGTGACTCACATTTGACTGCAAACACCATCCGCATCAGTTATCCCTTGACTGTCCCGAGCCAAATTCTTCATTCGACATTCTCCACTATTCTTCCCAACTCGCCATGAGTGTGCAAAATTTGCCACATCCGTCACGATCTCACCATCAGGAGTCCTCATGTCATTCATCTCTTCATTGTCATAAGTTCCCAAGAGCCCAGCCACCTTTCCAAAATACCATCCAGAAATGGATAGGGTACAAACGGCTGGGGATTGATTACATGTCATTTGGAATCCTCTACTATCAAAAATTTCAACACCATTTGGCATTCGACGAATAAATGTGGGTCCAACTTCCAATGGCAATTCTGTTTTTCGTCCATCCAAAGTGACTTTCATGGTTGACGTGTCAATGTCAATTGAATTCCGTCCGGCAACCTAATTCAATTAATTTTATTAGTAAATATCAGAAATCACTAGTAAGTTTCCGAACAAAAATTAAAGTTTGACTCACAAGTGTGTATGACTTTTTCCGAATATCCCCATCTCTATTTTCATAGTTGACAATCAGAGAAAAGTTTTGATGGAGAAGGTCAGCAGCAAGGACATAGCTACATTCCCCAGCAAATCTAAAGTACTTTTTGTCGAAAGTGTAGTAATGATGATCACCAGCCATGACAGCATGAGCTCCTGTAAATAATTGTCATATTATTTTCAAGAAAAAAACTCGTATATAAATTGATTATTCATTATCTTAGTTTAGTTACCAAATGGAGGGAGAATGTCTCGGATGTTCAGATCTAAAATATATCAAGATTTATATGACATTTTTAATGAAAAAGTGCAAAACTAGTGTCTGACAAAAACTAGTCATCACTTACCAAATGCAGGTTTGACATTTCTGACAGTGTCAACAACTTGGTAGTAAAAGTCGTTCATCTTATTAATGTCCTGCTGATCCTCCTCAGTCTTTTTCAATTTGGGTAGAGTTGTAAAGTCTTCCCATTCAAAGATGGTCAAAGGTTGATGGTACTCAATGTGTCTCTTGTCCGTATCCCAAATCAAAGTGTATTGTGGAATGTTCCGATGAACCAAACTATCCAATGATTGAAGGATTTTCGTGACCAAGATTTTGATTTGTTGTTCAGCCTTTATGAAACCCCAGAACCGAGTACAAATCGACTTGGCATTACTGCCAACAAATCGCAAGTATGGGAGAGGTGGAAGTTCCAAGATAGCGAGCAAATTTTTCTCCTCCATTGCAGTAGTAATGGCATTGTAGTAGGGTTCATAGTAAACTTTCAGTGGTTGCCAAACACTAATTTAAAAAACAGATTAGTTTTAATTAAAATCATTACACAAATTTCATCAAGTTAAATTGACTTACAATTCATCCAACATGTCACAAATTTCCTCAATGTACTCTTGAAGGGGAAGTTCTTCAATCCAAGTAGTATAGTCTTGATAAAATCGGATGGCTTTCCGGACAAATCCAATTGCCAAAATTTTCTTTTCAAGTTGTTCAATCCGTCCTTCAACAGCGTCCATCAAAGTGTCATAAGAGGCTTCCACAAGATCAACAAAGTCTGATAGTACTTTGAATTGTTCTTTCCACATTCTCTCTACAAATTTCTCAGCATCATTCCAGAGGGGAATGATCAAATTCTCCAATTCTCCAGCGTACACTTTGACCAGTTCAAAAAGTTGGACTGAACTGTCCACAACAAGACGCATTGTCACTGTCCCAGCGTCCACAACAATGTTACAAATTTCAGCACTAAAAAAACAACCAATATTCCATTATTAGCTTTTCAAAATTTCATCGTACATTACATAAACGAAAGGAAAATGATCTTACCAAACTTGCAGTAATCCTTCAAAATATCCTCCAATAAATTTCGCCACGTCCTTCAAGTAAAACGAATTATTGTCATACAGATGACTCAAAAATTGTCCAATCTTCCCAATCTCCTGTCCAATGTACTGAATCTCGGCCACTGTGAATGAACCAAGGGTCTCCAAAGTCCTTTTGACATCAGGTTGAAGCATATTCCAACGTCCTTGAAGTTCCTCACTCACATTATTTCCCAAATTGACCCAAGTGACCTCCAAAGAATTTCTCAACGTCCGAGGAGCAACTACAGTCACAAAATCGTAAGCATCATCCAATATTTCTGGACGCCAATTGAGTCTTGATGACAAAATTTGGGATGTATTGAGACGAAGGATGACAAGTACATCTTGAATCGTCATTCCATACTCATCTCTCCACAATTTGAGACTCAATTCTTTCTTGTGTGGGAGGCCAGCAGTGAAATGAAGTCTCTTGACGGAGTCATACTCCAAGGTCAAGTCAACAAATGGACGATCCTTGTAAATACTAACTTCTACAGTCCCCAGACCCCTCAAACTTAACCAAGTTCGATTTTGTTCATTAATCCTTTCAATCCGGAAGACCGATGTCAGTTCTTTCCCTGTTGTGATCTCAAACAAAGCTGTCGACTCATCATAGGACAGAGTGACCTGGGCCAAATGAGTTTCTCCCCGGACATCCATGTATGAAATGGTAATACCAGAATTGACTCTAGTTCTCTGAGCAATGATTTGTACATTCAAGTTACTTGCTGGATGAGTCAAAGTGAATAAAATTCCCTGTCCATCCACAGTCATCCCTGAGATTCCAATTGTGAGATAATCTTTCGGATAAGGAGTTGTTTGAATGGAAATGAGCGTCCCATCCATTCCTTCACTCTTCAGTGTTTTTTCCAGGACAAGGGTCAAACTGTGTGGGAGGGCAGAGTGGATGACAGTGTAAGTACTTTTGATTGTTTCACTCTTCCAACCTGAAATTTTCTCTTTTTGACATTTAAATCCAATTCTTTTCGTTCCATCCCTTTTGACATCCCATTTCAACTCAGCAAATCGATTCCATTCCTTGTCTGTACTAGAAAGGTCAGCCTTGACTTGGATTGACCTGAGTGGTGTGTCCAGTTGAGCCAAAAAGTCATACTTTTCCACACTCCTTGATGTTGACTCATCATTGAACATGACAATGTAACCAAGTTCTTGAATGTCAGGTTGACTTGATGACTGCCAACGAATCTTGGCTTCTGATTCCATCTTGACAGCAGTGAAAACTTGACTTGTGAGCAGTTCAATCAAACCCCATTGACCTCCTTGTATTTTGAATGCGGCATTTCGAGTTGCAGATGTTTGGACCAAAAATAATTCAACCCCAGCTGTTGACTCTAAAGCTTTTTTCAAATTCCAACAGACTTCTGTCTTGATTTTGATTTTTTGTCCAGGGACATGTTCATAGGACAATGTGAGAGAGACGGGTCGAAGTGGATTGTGAATGTCAATACTTCTCTTCCCCTTCACACTGACTAATTCAATTTGAATAATTTTCTTGGAATTGTACGTCGCTCCCAAACTGACATGTAAATTGTTGAGGATTTGTTGAACAAAACTTTCTTTGAGACCAAGAGGTGAAATTCGTACTCCAGCTGAAGCAGTTCGAATAATCTCGAATGGAGTTTTGATTGCAAAATCAACATCAATCATGTCAGATGGATGACTGACAGTCAATTTAGTCAGGATAATTATTTCTTCTTCCCATTCTACTTGGAATTGACCTCCAAAATCGTAGTCTTGACGTGTCAACTCGAAACTGATTTTCCCTTGATTTTGAGACATGCTTGGACTTAATTTCCCTTCCATAATGGCGTACAGACGATCTGGAGTCATTCCAGCTTCAACAATCAGTGATGGTCGATGTTGACCCCAGCTTCCCTCCACTCGTCCATTGTAAATCCCTTCGTTCACCTTGCTCTGACCTCGAAGAGCAAGTGGAGGGAAGTCAATGAAAAATCGTGGAGCTACTATATTTAATTCACCATCCATGTCGACCAGTCCACGGAACCGGTAATGATAGTCAATCTCAATTTTCATTGGATGTTCCCAAGTAGGTCGTTGGAATTCAACAAAAATATTTTGTCCAGTCCCAATCTTGTGATAATTTTCCAGTCGGATGGAAGCAATGAATCTTTCATACTCTGGGAAAGGTGTATTCAATTCGATGGATAAACGACGATTCCCTTGTTCATTCCTTACTTCACTCACAAATTCAATCTTTTCTCCATTCAATTCTCCAAAAGCATTCAGCTCAGCCCAAGTTTTCCATTGGAGACGACCTCCAATCTCCCATCTGATTGTCCTTACTCTCCTTCCTCCAGGGATACTTGCTTCAAAATGGACTTTGACTGGATTCGTCATTCTCAGGCTCAAGTCTTGCCAGGATGGGATTCGAAGAGATGCTTCGTATCTTTTCCCTGCACTTTGTTTCGGTAATCTTTCTTCAAAAGAAATACGGAATTCACCTGGATTTCCTTTCAGAGGTAATTTGCATGTGGCTATATTCGAAGGGAAGCATACACAAAATTAATTACTATTCCGATATTTCATTTGAGTCTGTAGTTTTGTGTTAGAAAAAAATGAATACCGGAAGCAGCGTAGGTGACCCAAGGGAGTCCTACAATGACGAGTGGTTGAATATTTCCCAAAGAAAAGTTGTCAAAATCCAAAGGAAGTCCGGATAGTGTGAACATGGCATTGGGGAAACTTTTGAATGGTGTGTACAACTCGGCATGAATTTCATTACTAGTCAATTTCCCACCGATCGTGAATCTTTCCCAGTCAGCAAAAGGAGTTCCTTTAATAAGTACGTACATTAATTTAGATATTGTGATACGCTATTAAATTGTGTGGTATGTAGACTTACGAATCTCAAGTTTTGCTTCCATATCCCGAGCATTGTTGTACCGTGTCGTCCCTTCAAGTCTCCATTGAGCACCATTGACTTTGGCGTCAGCCAAAACATCAAAATCATTTGTCCGAACAATTGCCTTGGTTTGAAGATTAAATTCTTTCCCAGGAATCAAGAAACATTCCATGTAAAGTCGTGCAGCCAAGTCTTCAATATTTAAATTGGCTTCAATTTGATGTCTTTCACCTTGGACGATGGCAACAATTTTCCCCTTGACAGCTTTCTCATCCGCTGACCATTCTACAGTTGTCGTGATGGGTTTGAAAGTTGGTGACTCAAATTTCCCTGAGATTTGACCACTCAACCCATCCTTCCCAATGTTGACGGTCACTTTGGCCAAATGTCTTGTTTTCCTAGTTTGACACTCGACCTCAACTTCAAAACCTTGAATGGTCCGTTGTAATTTTGTGATGGAATTGAATTTCTTTCCCTTCAAAATACTAATACTTTCTCCATTGATTTCAAGTTCTTGCCAATATTCTTCTCCTTTCTTGGCTGCCAGTTGAAGGAAATGATTTCCAAAATATCCTGTTGTCTTCCCAGACACAGAGAAAAGTTGTGGTTGGACAATGACCTCACTTTCAAATCCAACAGTCTTGACATTGTCTCCCAGGACAGTTGTCACGTCCAAAATGTACCGACCAGCTCGTTCATCCTTGTCCAGTTTGAGTCGGATCTCATGATTTTTACCTGAGAGAATGGTGGGCATATCAATTGAGATCCTGGAATTGATTGTATTTCCTTGCATACTGTAAGAACCCTCCAGACTTCCCATGTGTTGACTACATGAGGCAGACATTTTTAATCGAATTTCTTGTGGCAAGTCGAAATGTCCATCCAAATGGAATTTGAATGGATTGTGAGATGGCCATAAAATCGGGACATTCAGTAGCCCTTCAACTCTCACTTGAGGAAGAGTTGAGTCCCAGGTGAGTTGAACATCATTATCCTCATACTGGAATTTAGCTTTGAAATTCCTGGCTGTCACAATCTCTGTTGAGAAAATGAATTCCAGTGGTTTTTCACTCACAAGTGGAGAGTCAATCATAGCTCTAACTCCAATTTGATTGTCATTATTGATTGGGATTTCATAACCAAAGGCAGCCTTGGATGTTCCAGATGGTAAGGAAATACTTGCTTCAACTTCAAGACTTGCCAAATTCGCTTTGGATCTTTGAATCGTCACTTCTCCAGTCACTCTCGGGTAAGACTCGCTAGGTAAATTGAGTGTCAGTTTGACAACTCGGTCGATCATCTTGTGACCTCGGACAGTTTTCTCATTCTCTGTGACTTGACCATGAATGGCTAGACGTCGATCACCCATGTTCATGTCGACACTACCCTCCCAAACATTTTCACGAATCTTCTTGACTACCACGTTAGCATCCAACTTTTGATGTAGTGATGGAATGTCCACATTGAGAGAAGATGAGAAACCTCCATTTTTCGTCTGAATCTGAGCTTGGAGAGAAGAACGTTGTCCGTCATAAGTGAACTGACCATTTGCAGACTGTTCTGTGGAGGTCAAAGTGTACATTCCATTGGCTCGCATTGGGGATGTCCAAGGTGACTCGAGAGACGCCTTTAATACAGGAATATAATTTACATTCAAATCCAAAAAAACATAATTTTAGAAAGACAAATAAATGGCACTTACAGTGAAACGACCTGATCCAGCCTCAGCAAAAACTTTGACAATTTGATCTGAAGCCCATTGGATAGTGGTTGAGAGAACTTTGTCCATGTCAATGTTGACATAAGATTGGATACTGTAATTCTCTCCCAGTGTAAAATTGAAAGAGTATTCCTTGTCACTCAAGACATGACTTGTCTTGATCCGGACTTTCTCTTCAGAGTTACTCTCCAAAGAGAATTCAGTGGATCCTGCCTTCCACCATGGAACATGACGATGTGTATTCAGTTTCCCACGGATGGCAACTTGTTGTTGATCCCAGGTTCCAGTAATTTGAATATTTCCATCCCGTTCAACATTCAGTTGTAAATTTCCATTGTTAATTTTGTCCCAAGTTGAATTGAGTGTCAATGAGCCTTGAGCTTCCATGGAATTGTGAGCTGGAATATTGAGTTTCCCTTCCAAACTGACCTGTTCTCCCATAGCCTGGATATCAATGAGGAATTTTTTGTGAGCAAATCCTGTCCCAGACTCGAATTTGGCTTCAAGGGCTAAGTTTTCAAAACCAGGGATCCCAGAATTGAAACTGGCAAAGATTTTGTCTTTGGACACCGTCAAAATGGATTTCAGCTCGGGATGCCTATCAATTTGGATGGAAGCTTGACTACTAATCCCTTGACGAAGATTTCCAGTGTAATTAATTTCGGATTTCAAATTTGGAATGATGTCAGGTCGGGGTGTTGAAATGTGAAGTTTTGCATAAAAATCGGATGTGAGGCGGAGTCCACCAGTCACTTGCCATTTCCCAATATCCTCTGAATTGACTGAGATGGACAGATGACGAGTTTCATCACTATCAATCTTGTAACCAGCTTTGAGACTCCCGGATGCGGATACTTGGATCAGTGGGACATTGCTGTTGACATTCATGTGAAGTTCAATTTCATTCGAGTCTTGTGGAACAGTTGCATCCGCCCGGATATTCATTTGATATTCATTTTGAACAAAAGTCAGTTCAACAAATTTTTGAACTGTTCTGAGATCATACCCTGCATTCAGATTGAATGGTTGACCCACTGCAGGAGCAATGAAAGACCATTTAAATTTACTTGCAAGTTGATTGACTGATAGGATGACACTCGTTTGTAATTGAATTTCTTTATTGAGAGAAGCGGTCACATCAACTGAAATATCTTGACCCAGGACAATTTTCCCATTCAAAGCTGCCTCCTGGACTAATCCAAATGGAGTTTGAAGTGTAATGTCCAAAGTTGAGGAATGACTACTACGTTTGATGGATGTTGAAAAGGTCAATTGTTGTTTCTGTTGACCCAAAATGTACTGGAGAGATGCAGCCAATTTTCCACTACCCGTTTTCCCTCCAACATTCATTGAATACTGTGTGGAGAATCCTTGTTCATTTTCTTGACCATGAGATTTGGCCCAGAATTCGAACCGAGCTGTATCCCAATCTTCTGTTGTTCTCCATGTTGACCTGTACGAATTGTGACCAAGAGCTCCCAAATTGATGGATCCAAGGATTCCACCCGCAAGTCGATTCCCTTCAATTTTCCATTCTACCTTAAACTTTTCCCATTCAGGAATGGAAGACTCAATTGAAACTTCACCCAATCTCAGTCCTTGGATATTGACCTTGACACTACCTCTGTACTGCGTTGGTCCAGCATCAATCAAAACATTGACACTCAGTGGATTACTATTCCAATTGATCAAATTCCTTGTGTCAATTGGATAATTCTCCAAATTGGACATGAGATTGAATTTGAGTTCTCCATCATGAAGTGAAAATTCTCCCTTGATTTCTTCCCTTGTGTTTCGAATCATTGACAATTGGATTCTGGGTTGTTGTTTCAAAGAGTACTTGAGGGAACTCACAATATTTTCATAATGGTAGATGGGACTGTTTAAACTCAATTTGACATCAAGGGATTCAGGGAGAACTCCGATGAAAGATCTTCGATTCTCAAAAGTCCCTTCAAGTTTTCCTCCATACCTCACAATTTCATTTTGGAATGTCAGAATCGTCAAAAGAGAAGATGGGCCAAGTCTCACTTCCGCATCAGCTTGGATTGTTTTGAAACCATGGAAAGGGGATGTGAATTTGATGTTAATTTTACTGTGACGAACTCCATTAAAAATGTACTGTCCTTGCACAGTTGTTTGTTGTTCATTCAATTGGAAGGAAGCTTGGAAACGACCATTGGAGTTGTCAAATTCACCAGTTAATCCTAAATTCCGAACTTCCTTGAAAGTTGTTTTGGCTTGGAAATTCAGGGATGATGGAGTCCCTTCATAATTGGCTTCAATTTTATGTTTTTCATTGTTGAAATCAGCTTCAGCTACAAAGCTACTTTGTCCATTTTGTGAATGTCGGATTGTACTGGAAGCATCCAATTTATTCACACCAAAAGAAGGGGCTGTCAAATCAGCTGTCAGTTTAATCTGGAACACATCATTTGTTTGACTCAATTGTCCACTCAGACTTCCAGTCAGAGTCTCTTCATTTTTCCTTGCAGACACAGTCAGGTCGTGTCCAGAGCGTCCACGTTTGTACTCAGTGTGAAGGTAGAAAGTCTCAACATTCTCCAGTGGGATTTGAATGTCAATTGTGATGGAAGCTTTAGCAGGAGAGTCCAGTTGGTACAAATTCCCTTCAAGTTTTGTCCCGACAGATAATTTGATTGGTTTACCTTCACCAAGGGACCCTTGGATTGAAATGAGTTTTTCGGATCCTTCTGGTTGGTAAGCAATGATGACATTGATTTTATCATAATCTTCAAATGGAGTCTCCAGTTTGATTTTGATTTCTCCATCTTGAACCGTAGCATCCAATTTAAATTGACCTGACTCTCCATTCAGATTCCATTGGAGGAGGGCTTGATGATGATTCCCTGATTTTTTATTGTAAATTGCTTTTCCACGAATATTTTCATATCCGGTGAATGGAGTTTTGATCTCAATTTCAATTCCTTCTTTGTTCAAAGCAACTTTTCCTCCAATATTATGCTGACTCTCCGATGTAGACACCAATAAATTGGCTGAATATTCTTGAGTTAAATCATAATTGAGTTGAACATTGTAAACATCCTTTCCACCTTTGAACCCAAGTTGTCCAACACCTTTGAGTGGATCCTCCATGTTCAAATTCCCTTTCAATTCATAGGCATCATTGTTGTACTCTGCTTTGACAAGAATACTCTTCTTAGTAGTGTCAGTCAGTTCCCATTGTCCCACAAATTTGACATGACGAACAATTTCAATTGGAGTCTCTAGCTGACCATCCACCCCGGAAGATGATAATTGTCCTTTGATGGAGTATTGTTGAGATTCCAATTTGACAACCAATTCCCCACCAACAGTATTCTTATTCTTGTAACTCAATTTGAGTCCCATACTTGTGAATCCTTCAATAGGTGTTTGAATGGAAATCAAAATTTTACCATCCTCCTGACTGACATGACCCTCCGAATTCAGGATGTATTGTTCTTGTTCCCTGGCAGCTGTCAAAGTGAGGGATTTCTTGGGTCCTTCCAAATTGAATTGACCAATCAAAGAAAGTTTTGTCCATCCTTCAATTGGAGTTTCAATTGTAAAAAGGATTTTGTTGAGGTCAAGGCCAAATGTTGTTGTGATTTCATAGCTTTGGTCAGTCTTGGCAAGGATTTTGATTGTATGTTTTCCAAATGCGTAGTCAGACTTTTCATAAGAATGTTGAGCAGTCACTTCAAATATTGATTCATTGTTGACAATGAGAAGTCCATTCAGTCTGTTCATGTCCAGGATTTCCAATTGGAATCTGTCCATCCTATTCCCTCCTTCATATTTGAGTTCAACTCCTTTCTTCTCGTCAGTCCAGGCTCCACTTCCAGTCAACATTCTGACATCCTCATTTCTGTGGTACTTTGCTGAAAATTCCAGTTGATGATCAAACTTGTAATTCATCTCCAGTTTCACCTTGTCTTCAAGAATTGACAAGAGACCACTTTGGATACTCAATTTGGTGTAACCTTCAGTAGGCATTGCCTAAAATCAAATTTTAAGAATTTAATATCATTACTTGTTTAAATTCAATTGAATCCTTTAAATACTAACCTGTCCAGAAATCTTCAAGTCAATCAAATTTGCCCTGTCCTCCTTGAGACTCAAGTCCAACTTATTTTGTTGAGTATTTAAAACAATACTTCCGGTTACATGATGTCCAAAGGAACAATCAAAGTCAAGACTTCCAATGATTTTCTCCTCCTTCCGTCCTCCTTCAATTTTGACGGCAAAAAGAGAATTGCCATTAGAAGAAGTGGAGACTGACGCTTCGTATTGATGATGACTATTCTTCAATGCCCCCTCAACTTGGATAGGATTGAAAAGGGTAGAGGTCAATTGTAGCTGAAGTTTCTTTTCACTACTCGTCTTTTGGAATTCACCTCGGAGTTCAATTTTATTTTCATTGACAGAGACGAGACCATCGAAATGACGACCACCTTTGAGATTGAATTGAGCCAATGCTTTGTGGACATCATTTTCACTCACTGAATGATCCCAAAGTCTTCTCATGGCTTGAGTTTTTCCAACAAGAATCTCAGACTTATGTTCAATATCTTCTCCACCATTTTGAATTGAATGAATACTAACCATCTTCAAAGTTGGGAGAGAATCCATGGAGGAGTCGACGATGGTGATGAAATTCCACTGTTGAAAACCAGTTGACTGGAGATCTGTCGTGTATTTGATGAGGATTTTCTCACCATTGGAAGCCAGAGCATGGATCTTGAATTGTCCAGCCTTTCTCACATGTTGGAATTCAAGGGTGAATCGTGGACGACCTGAATATTGATACCAAATAGATGCTTCAATGTCTTTCAGGGATGACTGGGCTGTCCAACTAAGGCCACCAGTATAATGGTGACGATTATGTGAAGCATCCAATTGTACTTTTTGTAATTTTCCATCTTTCTCATTTGTCAAAATCAATTGGAAGTTATGACCAGGAAGAGTCAATTTGGTTGTCACTGCTGCATCCAAAAATGACATGTATCGACCTTCAGAAGTTAATTTGACATTTTGATCTTTCCATGCTAGAATCACTTCGTGTTGGAAATTTTTATTTGTTCCAGCACAACGAGTTGTGAGGCTCACAGGTAAAAGTTCGTAACTGTTAAAAGAAAATGAGATTAATTTGTGTGTCAGAAGATTAGCGTAATTTTAATTTTTGTATTGTAAAACTTACTTTCCATCCAAACTCATCACAAATTCTTTTGTGCCTCTCTCCTGACTGAAATCAATTTTCCCTAGTAGTCCATTTAATTTTTCCCAAGGTGAATTCAAAAAAAATTTGTAGTTGAAGGGTGATTTTTGACCAGTGACCTGGAATTGGATTTGACGACGAGATGACTTGTGTGGGACCCATTCAATCTGAAGGTCTGTTTTGAGTTGATTGTGGAATTGATGTTCCAGATCTACTTTGATCTGTAAATTAAAGTAATTTTGTAATCGAGTCTTCGAAATCGTAGTAATAAATTTCTAAATTACAGCAGTCCTTACTTCAGGAATGTAATTACAACCGGTAGTCTCAAAATGATAATTGAATCCATACTTCAAATACTTGAGTCCACCCTTGAGTACCCTTTGTTGTTCTCCATACTTTGTTGTCAATTCCAATCCCTTTTCGTCACTCGTGTGAATGAGTCTTCCAAAAACTTGGACACTTCTCATCCCACTAGCCTCAAAAGAAGCTCCAAGTCTACATTCATCTGATTGAGTGAATGCACTCAACTTGACATTTGTTGCGAATTGATCCAACTGTCCTTGGAATTCACAATTGAAATTATGACCAGTACTTGTGTGACGGATGGCAAAGGTCAAATCACGGAATCCATCGATTGGTGTAGCGAGGGTGGCAGTGATGATAAAGTTACGAGCAGTCAATTGAGGAGTGGATACAGATACTAAATAATATTCAAAAATATGTCAATCAATTAATGAACAATTTTAATTACACATTGAAAGGAAAAAAGATGTACTCACGTGCGTAGCGTTGATTGTCCCACAATTGACATTCCAATTGGAACTGGGCATCTCTATAACTGGCTGCTGACACGATTTGTTGTCCATAATAGTCAATATTGAGAAGGATTGAACGAGAATCTAAAGTCCCATCGAATCCAAATTTATTGTCTGGTTGAGAATCCTTGTCTGGATGGTAGGCAAAGGAATAGTCGAATGGTCCGGGGAAATCACCTTTAAGCTAAACAATTAAATGCAATATGAATTTGCAACAGAAATGTGTTCCATCAAATTATTCATAATATCCGATTTAAGACTTACCATTGTCTCGATTGTGATATGATTCCCAGCATTCAAATCGACCAAAAGATTCCTCTCACCCGACTTGGTTTTTCGGTAAGTGACCTCACCAGTATACTTTCGGTCATTGAGTGTCAATTTCCCTTCCAACTTCCTTGTATTAGTTTTGATGATTCCATAATCCAAACTTGTACTCCATCGTCCACTGTAATTTTCACGACCTTCAATTTCCAACTGACAACTCAGATGGGACTGTTTGTCACTAGCAGAGAAAGCAGCATTTCCAGTGATGGGAACGGCCATCAAACCACGTGCTCGGAATTCAATCAAATGATCCAATTTTTTATTAGTTGACCCATTCTTGTAAATGATGGTAGCTTTCATTTCATTTGCTTGATTGGTCAGGAAAATGATTTCTCCTTCAAAGTTCCCTTCTCGAATTTCATTCAAAGTTGACCTAAGAGAATACTCAGAACCAGGCCAGTTGACTTTGGCTGTCAGACTTTTTTTGATAAGTGAGTCAGACTCTTCGAGGAATTCAATTTCTGCTTTCACTTCATTTTGTGGGCTCATTCGACCCAGTAATTTTGAAGTCATTCCTTGTTCATTGAGACGATGAGAGAGTTCGACGTGGTAATCAATTTCATGTTTAGGAGCGGACAAGGAAGCTTGTAAATTTAATTCTTGTTGATCCTTTGTCATTTGTTTGTTGTAGAGTGTGTGACCAGTCCAAGAAGATTTTCCAAGAGTGAATTTCATAGAGTTTTCCAAAAATCCTACACTTTTCTTGGTTTCCCATGAAAAATCCACGTTCGTGTCGGGTGAGTCGGAAACGGCGAAATTGAATTGTGAACTGAATCGGGTCAATTGTCCTTTTTTCGTACTTTGTACTTTGGCACTCACGTCCACATTCCTGACTGGAGCATTTTTCCAGGAGTACTCTGTGACGGACTTAGTACTGAAATGTCCTGGCCTCAATCGGAATTGAGATCGGGTGACCCCTGTATTTTTCATAAAAATGAATTCAATGTAATGCATTCCAAATAAATTCCAGATATAAATTTAGAAATGATTTTCACCTGTTAAAAGATAGGACTCAATTTCCAATTTCGTGTCGTACTTTTCTCCACTCCTATTCAGTTCACCTGCAATCATCCAAAACATTCGAGTTAACTGACAATTTATCTTTTCTTGGATAACCTAGTTAACATTGTCGTGAATTATGACCAACTAACCATTGACCCGAACAGGATTTTGAGTCAAATGTTTCAAAATAATGTTGAAA
>WJFB01002889.1:0-10184 GCA_009870185.1 Pygmarrhopalites habei
TCCAGTTTTACGGTTTCAACGGTTCAACTTACGAATCGGCAACGTAGGTGACAAGTTACAGTGAGAAATTGTCCGGCTTACCTTATTCAGAGTAAATCCAACGAATCAGTTCTCAGAGTGTATGTATAGACGTGTGTGTCATAATTTAGGAGTAAAAGTAATGAGCCGTCGGTCGACATAAACCCTACACACACACACACTCTCTCTCTCTCTGTTCATAGATGTATTATTAAAAATATTCCCACATCCACACTCCCTCACTCTTTCACAGAGCTTAAAATAATGCAAAGCTCCACACACAACACACACGTACATCCACTGTATAATGTAATGAATCACTGATGAGAAGGAAGATAGGGAGAAAATTTTTTTTGTTGTGTGTGTGTTTCAAAACTCATCTGCAAAGTTAATTAAACACCATATGATAATGGTAACATGGGAACTGAGGGAGTAAAGTGGTAGTGGCCCATATTAGCACTCTCAATTATCCGTTCATGTCACTTTCATTTCAGTTTCTCATGCCATTCCTCCTCCTCCCGATCACACACACACACACACACACAAAATTAGACATTAAACATGAGGGAAAATACAAACTTATTCAGGATTCACGCACACACATCATATTTCATTAAATCCTCATCAAAATTATCCACCGTGTTTGTCCTTTAATTTATGGTACGAAAAAATCAGGCAAAATTTAGATTAAAAGGAAAAAGAAAAAATAGGAATTGAGTCGAATTAGTCAAGCCATCAATTTATGTGGTTCCTTCAAAAGATTTTTGAGGAAGATGAAGTTGTTTTCCACAATTTATGAATTTACACAATGGAAACGCACATTTTCACGCACTTTTGTCCAATCTGATTGCCTCTTGGCAAGAAAAATGAAGATTAGAGAGAAATGAAAATTTTCCATGTGTACGCTTGTATCAGTATGTGAAAGAAATGAAAATGAGAACAAAAATGAAAAGTGGATACCACAGAGTTGTACGTCACAATTGACGTATCTGATCTGAAATGAGCCAGAATTCGATCATTTTTTCTTCTGTCCCTCTCACTCTCTTTCACTGGTTATTCAAACCATCCCAACGAAATTGAGTGAGACATCATCATCATCTCTTCGATGATCATGAATACTCTTTTTTTATTCGGCGTTGCTTCACATACACACACACTACTTTAATATTTATTACTGTGCATATATATTAGTGGATGTACGGCGTACTGTACGTAGTATCAAGTGATGCTTCATTGAGACAAAAATCTCCTCCGCGTTTCTCCTCCATAATTTAAAAGTTGAAGTGAGAAACATACATACAGGAATCCCACATCTTTGGTGATTTCATATTCGTGGCAATCAAAAAAAAAGATTCTCAAAAGTCCCAGCCTTCTGCTTGCGGCTGGATGTCAAAAAATTTCCTTGACTTTCTTTAATCACCTTTCTTCTTCCTCTCCCATACTCCATTCCATTGAACTCCACACACACACTTTAACACACGATATATTGGTTGTATTGACTCAAAAAAGAGCTGATACTATTAATGAATGAAAATTCCAAATCATCAAGAAAAATAAAAGAAATCAACAAACTCCACACAAAATATTCACATCACACACACACACTGTAGATACTCTGAGTAGCTAACGTATTAAAAATAGAAAATTATGAACCGTTCAAAATCAAAAAATATTACTCTGAATATTTAGTTTGCCACGTCAAGTACCTTCACACTCACACAACCACACCAGCAACAATAACAAGGGCAGAGTCAAACAATGAGGAGAATAATAGGAGGGAAAACGTGTAAAGTGTATCATAATATGTATGAATGTTTTCATACACACTTAATCTGTATTTATAATCACACTGTAAAAAAAGAACCACGGTTCGTGGAACCCTTGAAAATCATCACAGACACGCACACACACACAGCCCATACCCATACAAAAAAGGAGGAGAGGGAGGAAGAATATTGACCACAGTTTAACTATGACTGAGCACGATATCCTCCTTCAAAAAAAGTTTAATAATAATAATAACAACAACAATAACAGCAACATATTAAATTCACTGCCCTCTTCAACTAAATGCACTCTTGTCCTCTGTACTATTGTATGCGTTTTCATTTTTTTGGAGTGGAGTGGCCCTCCACTCCAACTCGGTGTGTTGGGAGTCATGCAAAAGCATAATGTTTTTGAGAAGCCAACCAATACTACGGTGTGTGGAGAGTGGAGGGTAATAGCTAAAACTTGAGTTGCGTTGCGTTCCTGCTCCTGCTGCCACAATAATAATAATAACAATACAATGCAACACACACACACTGCATTGCAATGAGGGATCCAAGGTGAGTGCAGTAACACTGCCACACCGAGAGTGTGATAGTGTGTGTGTGTAGTGTGAGGGTGGGGGTAGATGAGTATCGGAACGATGAAAATTGTTACTGAGGCATGAAAAGAGTTGTGGAATACAACACAACAGCATCATCTCAGTTTAGCATCTCAAGCCATTAATGGCGAGACCAGAGACTGTTAAAGAAGAGCATTTTGTATTTATACTCGTGTGTGTGTGTGAGTGAGAAGATTCACTAACTACCAAATGCACACACAAAAAGGTGTATTGATGAAACAGAGGAGGAGACCGACAATGGATTAAGCCATGAACACTCTTATGGCAGAGCAGAGGAGGAGGAGGAGGAGGATTGTATTGCTGGACTATTGTACAAACTTTACAGCCTTCCCAAGTCAAGTTGAAGAGTGAGAATGAGAGGTGATTTGATGTGAGAGGGAGAAAAACAGAGACTGAGGTTTTAGTTTGGCAAAAAAAATTACTCGTGCATTGCATCTCTTTATCTTCCTGACTCAGTCAGTCTATTATACAGTCACAGAGTGTGTGAGTGTGAAGGGAAGGAAAAAGTGTAATAAATCCTCCACACACACCACATATAAAGACAGCACAACTACAGCTCAACTTTGTAAAAGATTCTTGGACACAAAAGCGTCAATTTTGATACTTGTGTATGTGGAGTATATGCAGACTTATATGAGGCACTTCGGGAGTTGGACAATGCACAAAGTTGTATAGTGCTATTTTCCCCAAGTCGTTCTGATCCTACATATGGATGATGGGGGAGGGAAAAATGGCGAAAAAGAGTATACTTATTGAGTGTATGTAACTAATAACAATTACATAAGTATAATGGCCCATGTTCCCAGATAAATGGTCGAGAATGAATTGTTTGGATGGTGCGGTGCGATGGTGGTGTACCAGTATCAGGTACTGTACTGGTAGAGAGGGATAATCTGTATACAGCTAATGATCATACATTACTTAATAATAGTTAGCAGTCAGAACTATTATAATATATTCTTCTTCTGTTGTTGTTGTTGTGGGATAGACATAATGCAATGGATATACTTATTACTATGGAGGAGGAGGATTCTGGAGATTGGAGTGAAGGATGCCGGCAGTAATGTCTTTTTCCTCTTTTTCATTCTCTCTTTGTCTCTCACACAAATGCATAAGTACATATGTAGTGGACATAATAAATGACCAATGGATCCATTATTTTCCCTTATATCAGCATATACGTGTAAAATTAATAGAGAGAATTAAGAGGAGGTAGTCAATAGTTGAAGAAATATGTAATGACAATGCAGAGCATAAATCCAGACCTTTTTGTTATTTTGCATAATGAAGAATGTGAGGGATTTTTGGAGGAGGGAAAAGAAAATGCCCGTATTAAGAACCAACACTCTTCTCTTTTCTGCTCTGCGCTCTGCTCGGCTAAGGAAGTCCAGTCAATTTGCATAAAATTATAGAGAGAAAAGTTGAAGAAATATAAAAATGGGGAGGTGTTTCAAATGGACTTTTTTGAATGAGAAAAAAGTGTGAATTATAGAAAGACAGGATTTGCATAAAGGGTGGAATTTCCCGACCCATAATTCTTTTAAAGCAGGAGAAGAATAAGCAAGGCAATAAAATATATACTACATACAATACAATCAATAAAAAAAGGAAATGTGGGAAAAGAATCGTCACGTACCTTTTCCATTGGAATTATTGAAACGCTCCGTCCCACTCGTACTACAATTACCGGTACTGGTTTTACTTTGGTCGGAAGTTGTTTTGGCACAGTGGTAATTAGGATCTTCCGCATCACTTCCATCCGCTGAAGTGTCGAGGATGGTGGTAATTCGATCCTCTTCAGGGGATGCACGGGGTGCAAGAGGGATAAGAATACCATGAGCATTACTCAGGGATGCGGAGGACTCGGAAGAACAGGAAGAAGATGAAGTCGAGTTGACAGAGAGTGGCCTTTGTTTCGTCGTCTCGTACTCTCCAGTAGAATTCTTCATGATGGTCATGGACCCTCCTCCGGTCAGGCCCCGACTATTATTACTGTAATTATTGTCTCTAGAATATGAACTGAGTGGGTGTCTCACCCACGGTCTACTACTCGTCACTCCACTATTATTATTATTGAGTCTAGGATGATTCACACAATTCCTCGAAGTAGACGAAGAGTAAGAAGAGGAATTGACACTGGAACCACTTCTACTATTATTATTTGTGGGATTCAATTTTGAATTATTTATTTGACTACCACATGTCCAGTCCCTCTGACTACCACTGACACCATTTGATTTAGTTCTTCCTCCATCATAATGATCATCCGATAGTAAATCTCTTTGTCCGATTTTCCCGTCTAAATGTGAGGGGGTGACTGTTGGAGTTCTGCCCATGGAAACCCATCGTACTGGGTCAGTGTCATGTACATCTTGTTTTTCTTGCTGCTCTTCTCGACTGTTCTCACCAATTCCCAACCGGACTTCACTCTGGGTCAGACTCTGAGCAATCAGAGTGTCGTACATGGTGAGGAGTGTGGGCACCAAGTCTGTGGAGGAACCTGTTCACAAAAAAAACAACAACAAATAAACTTCATTAGTCTTCAATAACAGTCAATCATAAATTGCAGAGTCTTATCAACAACATCCAATACAACTTGTAATTCTCTGTGCTTTGTGGTCTGGTGAATCATCTAATCTTCAACATGCATTTTAATTCCCATGTCACTTTTTGTTTCACTCAGCCCATTTACACATGGTGTGTACACAAAAGTCAATTTAGTCATTAGGTTCTCTCTCTCTCTCGACCTTCGTTACCTTATGGTATGTACACACATTAAATCAAGATTCTAGGAATTATTTTATCCTTTGACAATCCTCCCGTCGCATTTCTTCAAAAAATTAGCATTAATACACGTACTAATACTCTGTACACTTCAACCTTACATTCCATCCCTTGGCACACTGGCATCCATATTCAAATGTCTCAATTAAAACAGTCAAGTCCACCTCCTCTTCTGTCCAATAAAATGGATAATCATAGGAGAGATAAAGGTGAAAGACTCTTTCCGAGGGATTCTCAGCCCATCTCGATCATGAATCTTCCTCTCTATCTACATAGATATGTATATGTGTGTGTAGCTTGGGTTGGATGATGAGGATCTGTATTATTTATTATTTATTTATTTATTATCGATATCCCCATGTCTGATCCTCCTCTCATTCTCACACTCTCTATATCACAATGTGAATGAACATCCCTCCTCCCTCCTCTCTCTTTCTCTTTGCCTTTTGCTTTTAGCTGGGACATTATGCAAATTTCCGTGATTGACCATCAGATAAAGAGGCTGTTCCTCTTTCCCCATTCACTCTCACACAAAATACATACTCATATTCTTTGATCAAGTCTATTAGAATATTAATAATACACACACAGTCCACACACACACATACAAATTGTGATCCTTGTATTATTAATAATATTTTATGTTTACATCGCCACATGCTTAATCCCAAATGAGAGTAGGAGAGAGAGACTTGAGAAAACAATAACTACTTAATATCAGCGAGATACCCCCACAGTCACTTTTCACTCTCTCTTTGTGTCTACTTTTAACTTTGCTTATTTTTTTGCCCCTCTCCCCCTCCATCAACGTCCAATGTGTCCATAGGTGGTCCTCAACGAACCAAGTCTGTTGATTCGTCAGTTGAGTCAACGGTCCACATAATACTATAATATTTTGTATAAGGACTTTTATGTCAATTTCCTAATAGTTTTTGTGCGGAGGGCGACTCTCCTGTGAAAAATATATATTGACCATCAAGTCGGTGTTAAATTGAACGACCATACTGTAAATTAGAAATCGACACTCACTCCCAGTATCCTTTGAACTCATGTACATCCTTCATATAATTCTCACACTTGCCAAAAGACAGAGGTGGGACAGCGTGTGTGTGTGTGCGATAATCTTGTGAATAATTATTCCTTGCAAATTTTTACATCCTCCTAATCCTATGTCAACTTGAAATCCCATGTCTGAGTCGTAAAAAAAGGAAATTCTTGAACGCAGTCCTTTGTTATTCCTCTCCTCATTTCTTTTGTTCCCCTCTCTCTCCTCCTCCTCCTCTCTCTCTCCTTCCCATGAAATCTAGTGTGGACTCGCGACCAGAATTCTCAAAGTCAATTTTGCAAGGGAGGAATACATGCGAAAATTCTTTACAATGACTCAGGAGCGGCTCTTTAAAAAAATTCTTTAAATAAAATTAAAGAGCGACTGAGGGGATCTAACGGGTCGAAACAATCACAAAAATCACACAATAAGGAACAATATTGAGGGAAATTCGGAGAAGAAAATCAGAATTAATGTCTTTAATACGTAACCGTAGTGTAATGTACTGTGTAAGGATAATCCATTTAATGTATCATTTAATATGGCAAATCTTAGAACACAGCCATCAATATTTTTTGAATGGAGGAAGAAGACAAGGAAAGTCTTGAATAATATCAAACTACCCTCATAAATTTATTAATAGTTATTTATGAGTTTGTAAACTCACTCTCTGAGGTCCCTGTGACAAATCCTTATCCTGTGGATTAAATGAGGAACTGATATGGATGATGGGATCTTTGAAATAGCCGAAATGGAATTATGTCACATTTATCAAGACCAAGGCCATGATCGAGACGTTAGAGTAAGTCACTCTCTCTCTATAAAAATCATGAGCGCGATGCCATGACCCATGACAATGTATGGTTCTATAGATTTATAAGTGAATATGTATGGAAAATTCTGCACTTCACTCTTCTGCCACTTAACCTTTGGAAAGATAAAGTGTTGTTGCATTGAGGGATTGATGGGAAACTGCATACTATTAATTACCCCATTCCAATTTTGTATATTTTGAAACACACACAGCTCATCATTCATGAGACACATGGTCTCCCCCATTCTGTGACACACACACGCCATTCAATTCTTGACCATTTTTGAGTCACCTCCGTGGACATGCTCAAGATCAGGACTCAAGCCTGAGACAAGTTTGAACTCGTGTTTGGTATTGTCTCAAAAGATATGGCGCTTGTGTGTGTGAAAATAGAATCGAAAATGTACTGCGGCATGCCGTGTGCCATGTCAGAGTGTGCAAACAAAGACACGTAATTCTCCAATAGATGATGACTTTCTCAAAACCTTATTGGGTAAAGACAAGGTTTACACACACAAACACATACGAACACACACTCGAGAATTCACGCCAAGCCAAAAATTTCCTCTCTCAAAATATGCAGGGACATACCTACTACATAGTAGGTACTAGGATTTTTTAACACTCTGACACGATGGAGTATTCCTCATATTTTTTCCACTGTTGAACAAGGCGTTGTTTGTATACCAACTCTCCCCTCAAAAGTGCCAAAATATTGGGAGGACGGGGTTCTTCCTCTAAATACTATCGGCTGTTCTGTCGTCTCTAAGTACATTATATGATATGATAATGTAATATTATTAATGGGATGGAGAAACACAGCCCCTGCCCATCATAAAACAAAAATATAATATTCCATTTTGCCATGTTCAATCCATTCTCCACTCTGTTTTAGAAATTTCTTAACATCTTAACTTAACATTGAAGAAGAGAGAGGGGTAGGGGCGAGGGGTAGAAATCGACAAATATGAACTGCACACATACACACTCATGTGTCAATATTCGTGAAGTGTGTGTAGAACTACAGGACCGTGTGTGTCAAAGAATACAAACCACAAAGAACAGTCATATAAACACACACACAAAATTTACTAGTGTGTAGATATGTAGCAGTTTTTTTCACAGATCCTGGTAATTAGCATAAAGACATAAAGACGAGGAGAGGAGTCAAGAAAAAACTTTTGCTTTGCTTCTCCGTCTCTCAATACACAGCCAATCCCTTCGTCTTGTTGTCCTGTGTGTTCACTTTTGTGTGTGTGTGGAGGAGAGTACAGTAAATAACTTTGAGTTTCTCATTCTCGCTGTCGTGACGATTCATTATTGAATATGTGTGTGTGTGTTGGGTAGGATTGTACATGCACACATAGTACACAGGGATTGTGTACTATGGCAAATCCTCACGCTCCCCCTCAAATTGACAACTAACATTAACTCTTAATCTGTGTATTAGATTTAGCAGATTCGAGAGAGAGAGGAGGGATCGATGGAAAAGTATGCAATATCAAAAATATATTCTAATGATTACAAACCACCATGTTTAATAGCCACGAGAAAGATATTTCGGTCACGGCTACCCACACACACTCACACACACGGACTTTTATGTGACAACAACAATGCTAATTATCCCCTGTCATGCTCCATGTTCTCAGCCCAACACAATCATACATTTGCACAGTTTTGTTGAGGAGTCGTTCAATGAACGCCCGTACCTACTACACTCCTATTAATAAATTCACAATATCACCTGTCCCCGCCAAATAATCGTTAATGACCACCAAAAAATGCCATGTCGATTAGCAACGCAAACTCACACAAGTTTTACTCCAACAGCAGCCAATGTTGTACAGCATAGCCACATTGAGAAGACAATCAAGCGATCAACCACCAAAAGAATTTTTTCCGAACAGACTTGACACTGTCTGTAAAATTACATATTATATAAGTGGACATGTGTGTGTCAAACTGTGACACACACATACACATACACGTATAGAATATGAATAGAGGAGGGGAGAGAATGTCGACTTGTGCTCCGTGGGGTTGTGACTGACTGACTGGGAAGAGAGGTGAAGATCAAGTGATCAAAAAAATGTCAAGAGTCTCAATGAACAATGTCCACTCCATTTAGCCTCAGCGTAGTGTGCCATGTCGTGTGTGTGGAGAGTCATTGACAATGATATCAAGTCTGATTTAAATCCTCTCCACAATATTGTATGAAAGGAGTGACTACTTAATATCCACATACATGTAGTAGAGAGACACATGTAGTCTGATCGCCGTCTTCCCCCATATATCCATCTATTTATATGTAGTGCTCAAAGTTTAATACACGTCATCCAGTTTCCCTTCGAGAGCTAAGCTTCTCGTTAATCTGTTTCCCTATCATGTCATGCCCCGTATGTATACATATTATTTCCAAATAGTACACAGTAGAAAATGCAGCCAACTGCATTGGTAGTCCTCCTCCTTTTTGTGTCTATTTTTATTTTAAAAAGTTTGAGCTGGGGCTAATTCTTAATTCACATAGTGGAAACGAGATTACCAGGTATGATACCAATTGATATGTGATATGACAGCCCGGCTCTCTCTCTCTCCAGTCGCTCCTCCCAAAATCTGACAGCCTTCCCTCTTTTTTAAAAACCATTTTTTCTCTCCCTCCTCACTCTATGTAATAGTAGGTATATGAATTCCAGCTGAAGCTCCATTTTTTCACAATCATTCAATTGTCCTCTCAAATGTAAATACACTTTTATGCCTAGATGTGTGTGTACAATATAGACGTTTGGATATTTTTGAAGCGACGATTTAGTCAAATTGTTTGAAAGGATTTAAAATTAAATCCAGACGGAGGACAGATATAATAATGTACTCTCAACCCTAAAGCCACACACACACACACACACACACACAAAATAATAGGAGCATATGCCTCGACTCCCATCCAATACTTTTCATTATTTCCTATCCTACTCTCTAGGAAAATATATTACTCGCCTAATCAAGACTATTTATTTTTTGTTTTACAATTTTGTTTCAAGGGAAAGATTACAGGGCACTCACTTCCTCCTTCCTTCCTTTCATATGATACACACTTTGAGATGGAATTGATGGGGGGGGGGGGGGGGGGGGGG
>WJFB01002890.1:0-16012 GCA_009870185.1 Pygmarrhopalites habei
TTCACATCAATGAGCAATGTTTAAGAGGTGGATGGTACACCATGTTTTCTAAGGTGACCTGAGGTGACCTGGATAATATGTTGGGTCACGCTCCATGTTTGTGACCCTTATTGTAACCTAAATCCATTGTAGTTAGTAATAACTGGACATTTTCAAAACTTCGGCATAAAATATACAGGCATGAAATATATGGGCATGAAAGACAAGGGCATGAAGGACCAAGGATCCCACAGGGTATAATCGCACCGCCATTTCATTTGGTGTGTAATTTCCGGAGGAGGATTTTTTTTGCTCAAGGCGAGAGGAGTATCAAATATCAAATATTGTTTGTTGTATTCAATCTCATAACATAACTAGTGTAGCGAATGGTATTTTGCAAGATGATGATTTAGTGGAGATTGTTGTGAATCAATCATTTTCTATTTGGCAAATTCATGTGAATGTACTATACAATTTTGCAAAAAGATTTGTTTGAATGCATAGGATACTTTTGGAGACATTTATTTTGTTCTTTTCAATAATTTATTATAACAAATTGAGGATAGTTCTAGACAGAAATTCATATTTTATTGTGAAATTATTATTATTATTCTATTTCGTCCTGACTGCCTCTGTGTTGGGTTACACTCTGTATTCCACTTACATGGAATTTGATGGATGGATGCCTAATCCATGTTTGTGCATGTTCACTCAATATAATTGAGTATCAGATTATGAGTGTCATTTTCATTTGTCAGGAGCATAACTCTAATCAGGGAAACACATTAATGTCCTCTGTGTATGAGTTTTCCAAAAAGTAAAATTGTTTTTGCATGTCAGAATAAATGTTCAAGAACTTGGGAAACATATGTTTTTATTTGCTCAATTTCTTGTAATAAATTTTTGGTAAACTCTCTCTTCATATTATTCAAAGGTTGCCAATTTTATGTGTGTGTGTGTGTGTGTACGGGAAAGCTGAATTCACCCTTGAGATTCGGCGTATGAAATTTTATTAAAAATCCAACCTCTCTCTTCTGTTTAATTACGTAGAGTGACGGTGTCTTTTTTGCAATTATTGTAATTTCCTGATTTCACGACAAGGTACACAACTTGTTCGTTCATGTTTTTCCCGTCTCTTTCCCCTCCCCCTCATTCTCCTCCTGTGTGTTGTTGTGTGTCGGCTGGGAATTTTACCCACAGTTCGTTATAATATAAATGAGTTGCATTGTACGGTGGTGGTGTTTCTGTTGGTGGTGGAGTGTTCAGCCTACGCTCAGAATTACAAATGAGTTGTGTGTGCTCCTTCCTAAATGTATTCTCCAGCTCAATCTTTTTAAATGGTTTATTTAGTCGACACTTGTGTAAATTATTGGAGTCATTTGGAGAGAGAGAAAGAGAAAGAGAGCTCATCCCACTTTTCCTCGCAGGTTGTTTCAAATTCTGGTCAATTTCCTGAGTCTCCTAAGATGCCTAAGAAGTAGCCACTTGTACTACATAATATATGAAGAATTTCCCTCGCATGTGTGTGTCTGTGGACTTTGGCCCTTTCAATATTATAATGTGAGATTTTCAATTTGCTCTCCCTGAGAATGTGAGGAGGAGGAGGAGGGAGTGGAATGATTTTCACAAAATCTCATTTTGAACTTGGTTGTCTTGAAGAAAGAAAGGGGAAAAAGGTTATTCCGGTGGATTTTCCAAACCACCATATCATTATATTTCCTTGTCTCAGTTGATTCATAATTTAAATTTCTGATTTGACAACACATTTCCCCAAATTGTAAAATGTTAAACAAAAAGGAGAAAATCTCATAGTCATAATACATACAATTACGGTTCAGGCAGCAGGAGCTCGGATGTAGTCCAAAAACGTTGTGGGAGGAGGAGGATTTTCATTTTCATTTCCCCCTGAAACTCTATTCTAAAAATGAGAGTGCATCCATCATGGTCATTTATTTAACACAATATTTTTCGAGACTCTCTTGGACTGAACCAAAGAAGGGGAGAGAGAGAGAGAGAATGAGGGGACCATATGAAAATGGCCGATAAGGATTTTGAACATGGTGAAAAGGGGGGAAATGGTTTAATGTCAACATTTACCCACTTAGAAATTTCCTTATCATTTTCTCCTGGGGTCGGATGTCTAATGATATTTCTAGTATGCGATATGTATCTCTTATAAATTTATACCTACATAAGTTGTAACTCTCCTGTCCTCATAGCATTGGCATGACATGCCATGGCGTCAGCTCAAGTTTAATTTTAAAACTTTTTTAATGACACACACACTCTCACATGAACTGAGGAGTATGGATTCAAGAATTGTTCTCTCTCATTCCATCCAGGGACAAAGAAGAGAGAGCATCATATTAATATACCTATTTTACTTTTGAAAAGTTGGACTGATGAGCCTTTATGTAATGTGCAGATATGCAGACACGGCATGAGATGTGTGGATTTCCCTTGATTCAATTTTATGATGGGAGTGATGATGTAACATCGGCATTTTCTTTCTCTTTGCATTTGGACTTTTTATTATGTTGTTATGTTAACTCTTGTCCCACAGGAACTCCAGACACACACTGAGTTTGGATAATTTAATAGGGAAATGTAAAACAGGAGAGGAGGAGGATGGCTGGAATGGAATTGTTATTATCTGCATTCTACATGGGTTGGGAGGTGGAGGAGGGTTTTCAAAAAAAAAGTCCCTTCCAGAGTTGATGTTGATGGTTTGACTACACCTCACTTTTTTCTTAGCAGAGAAGGAGGAGGAAGACAAAGAGAGGTTGAGTGATAAACGTACATTTTTTGAAGGAACGAGTAACTTGACGTGAGTATAACTTTTACTCCTAGAGAGAAGAGAAGAGAAAAATGAAGAATGCAGAGGAGAAGGATATTATTGTCTTTAAGAGAAATGTTCAGAGTAGAGCTTCTTGTTTTTTTCCTCTCTTCGTTGTGTGTTCTAGGATTGTGTGTTGTAGAGTTGAAGGGCTGGAATATCCTTGCTAATATGCATGGGAGTAATCAGCCTAGGAAAAATGAGGAATGTACACTACACACACACACACTCAGCAAACCCTTCTTCTGCCTCTCTGATGATGATTTAGAATTGAGGAGGAAAACTCAACAGTCTGTTACAACACACAGACACACACGCCTGCACATTTTACTACTACTGGTGTGGATGTGGAGAGAGTCAGTTCATTTCGTGTGTGTGACTCGGACAAAATGCGTAATGATCCGAACCACTGATGTGTGTGTGTTTTTCTGCTTTGGTTCATTAATGAGTGCATCGCTGCATTCTGCATCTGCATTTTATTAGTTAAAACACGCACTCTGTCAAATGTTGATGATGCGGATGTTTGAGATTGCTGTACTCTTTTTCCTTTGTCTCGTTCCTCCTCCTCCTCCTCCACCCCCTCCCTGTTTCTCTAATGCAATATAATGACTGTGTGGTTTGTACAGTAGAATAAATAACATGTTTTTCCCTTTAATTTCTTACACAGTAAAAATTATTAGTTTTGGAATAATTTAACCATTAAAATTTCTCCTTTTTTAACCGGGTGGCTCAGATGGCACATTCATGTGCTACACTCAACATCCTTCCTTTACTTCCTACATATTTAACAAACTGGAGGGTTGCGTGAGGATTACTGACAGAAAATTGTGGGGGATTGGACTACTTGACTAATAAACTTAAACTGGAGGGAGTTTAGGAGGGAGGGAAAAGATGTGAGATTCATTTCTCAACAAAAAATATGGTGAGAATTAAAGGGTTAGACTAGGAAAATGTGAGTATAAAAGAACGAAACGAGATTTGGGTACAAAATGGTTACTTTTCTTCAAATTGTCTAATATTAAAAAATTACACACGAGACGCACATCTACACGAGATACTTTGTGTGTGGGTTTGAGTCGTGTCTTTCTCTACTTTTTTTAAGGAAATTTTTTGAACGACACGAGGAGAGTATGAAAAATATGAGGCACGTTGCTCCTGTTCCTCTCTTGTACTACAGTCTGTGTGTCTAAAGTGTAGTTATCATAAGAAAATATGTTGGAAAATTTAAAATGGTCCTCTCTCTCTCCGTCTCCATCACCACAAAAAAAGAGAAAATGTACAGGGAGGAGATGGAGGGGATGAGTGGAGGATGGGATTGAGCATATTGATATTAGGTTATCGTTATGGACTACTCTGTGTTATGTTTAGCTCTACTCCTTCTCCTCCCCTGTTCAACACGAGATGTTCAGTTTTTTACAGTGTGTGTCTGTGGATCGTGGGGTAAATAATAGACAAGAAGTAAGGAGGAGAAGGGGAAGGAGGAAACGAAGGAAGGAAAACAAGAATGTTGTTCATAAAGTTTGTAATAAGTAGAAGGAGAGAGTACAGAACAGGGGATGTGGATGTGTATGTCTCTCTTTCTCATTCCATTCCTTCCCATCGTACAAGAGGAGGAAGACAGGAGGAGGCGGAGGAGGGGATGCGGAGTGATAGCTATATATATATAATTATGAGATAGTTAACCAATGTTCCCTTCAGCACAGTACAAACTGTACTTTTTACTATTTGGAGGGAGAGTTGTGAAGCCAAAGGGTATATAATACACAGACATACTCACACACACACACACACCATCGCCATGACAGAAAGTAGGGAAAGAGGGACTGGAGGGAAGTGTAATATAGGAAAGTAATATGAGAGAGAGAGAGGGGGCGAGTTATCTGATTTTATCACATTAGAAAGATTGGCACTTTAGCCATCTGAACGCATGCCGTTTATTATTACCACCAACCATTCCTCCTCCTCCTCCTCCTTCTTCTGCTCTCACTTGACTCCAATCTGTTTTTCTCATCTCGATTCCTCCTTCTCCTTTCGTATTGATATTCTTGTGTACAGCTGAGAGAGTGTGAGCGTGTGTGTAGTATTATCAAATGGGTACACTTATCTAGCCACTGACTTATTCTCCCCCCCCCCCCCCAAATATACATGTATAGTAAATAGTAGGATGATGTGTGTGTGTGTGCTGATTATGTATATTAAGGAACGTACACACTACAACAAAGTACCAAGTCTGTACTCTTTAGCGTGTGTGTGGAGATGGGCAAACACTTCACCCCGTTGCCCTTCTTCCGATTAGTTTCTTGTTCTCTCCCTCTCGAGTCCCCCTTTCTTCCCTACCATCAAATCACCATGGAAGTGTACAGGAAGGCACACATAGAGTAGAGAGTAGGCACAAAAGCGGGGGTGAATGGGTAAGAGTTACAATATGTTTGTCTTCAGTCAGGATATTATTTCTTCTTTGTCGAAGGGGGAAACAATTGAGAGGGATATCTTGAGAGAAAGGGGGAGAGAGAGACATACGTTTCTTTGCAACTTCCCGATTCCTTACCCTCTTCTCTGATTAGAGTAATCTTCAGTCTCTCTCTCTCTAGTCTCAGACTATTTACATATTAGGTAGAAAGGGGGAGAAAAAAAGGATCGTTGTTATTCCGGGGAAGGACTGGAGCTTAATGAAATTTCGAAACATTTCTCTCTCTCTCTCTGACTCTGTTTCGTCAGAGATTTTCAAGTGGAATTTGTACTCTCCCTGTCCATTATTTCTATGTGCAGTTGTGAGAATACATCGGTAAATATTTGAGGGAAAGGGTGTACACTGTATGTTGAGAATTGTGTGTGTATTTAAATAATTCTTTCGTTCCACTCAATAATTCTTTATGGAACATTGGAAATTTTTTTTTGAAGATGTTAAGAAAATCCAGGGAGAAATGGAATTGCCTCCATTATATTGTATATTGTATTGTGCAGGACAAGAGTTTAGTCTTGAAGAAGAAGAATTGTCGTGAGGGGACTTTTCCATTGCCTATTGGAGCAAGTTGAGTTGAGAGAGAGGAAGAAATTCTCGCCTCATCGATGCAATGCAAAAGGCATGAAAAATAAACGACGGCAGATCAATGGAGTCTCTTATTCCATCTCTCTTTCTTCCTCTCTCTCTCTCTGTCTCACTGTGTGTGTCTCCATTGTGATATAATGCTCTCTTGTTTTTCCTTGTGACTATAGTAATGGCAGCTGAGTATCCAAAAATGTATATGTATGTACCACACATTTGCAGAACAGTTTTGACTGGAGGTATTACAGACACACAAGATACAACTAGTAGAGTGATTGCAGTGTATGCGTGTGTGTGTGGATTGTCATTGTCGTTGAGCTCCTAAAAGTTCTTGCTAAATCGTCCAAAGCAAATTTTGTTACATCTATCTATAACATTCCCTATATATCCTTCCTCTTTGTGTGTGTGTGTGTGTGTGTCTGTACTCATTCTTTATGTTGTGATCTGTATGCAAGCTGGAGGGAAAACAATGGACTCCTTCACTTTTCTCCTCCTCCTTCTCCTCACAGGACACTCTCATCAGACAGGAATAAAACAGGGAATACAAACAGGACTTTGCTACTTTAGTCATGCCCTGTCTCGTCTCTCTCCAGCTTGAAGAGGCTTACTACCCTACACAGGCAGACAGAGGAGACAGTTAAACCAGGACGAGAGAGGCCCATCTATTTGTTTTTCCAATGCAATCCTTTGAAAACGTGTATAATGGTCTTATTGTGTTGTGTAGTGTAGGGTTGAATTTTCTACTACTCTGTCCTGTTTTTGTTATTTCCACGACACACTTGGCTTGACTTCACTCTCTCTGCCCTCTCAGCGAGATCCATAGTCTCTCTGGACCATCCTGGTATGAAGAGAGAGGGAGAGAGTGAGAGAGTGTGTGTGTCTATTGTCTTGATCTATTATGTGTGGAACCTTATGGTTCCATTTTGAAAAAGCTTTTCCCTCCCCTGCCCTCATCTCGTCTGTTCCGCACTATCCATGTCTATTATTACAAACTAATTCTATTAGTCAAGACATAAAGTGTGAACGGATAGGGTTGGATTTTGACCGGTTTTCTTGTACCATGCATGAGGTCACAGGGACAAACAACAGGCACAGACACATAACGTCAACCCCCCAGAGGACACGACATAAGAGGACAATGAGTCCATTGTTGCGTGTGTGTGGGGCAGGACGACAAGGGAATAAGAATAGAGAACAAGATGAAAAGGGAAAGTCTATTATTCACTTTTCCTTTGGATTGTACAGCTTTCACATTAGCAGAATCACAATTTGTCTCTTCCTTGAATCATGTAATGGTACTAATTATTATTACTAATTGAATTACTAGGGCTTGAATTTGATTCCTCTGATTGATATTATATACTAGAATACTTGATGGTGTCAGGGAATAGAGAGAACAGATGATATGGTTTGAGTGCTGAGATTTTTTCCCAAGAGAAAGAGAACAAGTGTGATTACCCGAGTCCACGTTCTTTCTGCTGCATTGGGTTTTCCGTTTTTTGCAAGGTTACAAGGAATGGCAGTCAGGAGGGGACCGGAGGAGGGACTTGTAGGCTTAATGTTAAACCTTTTTACTATAATTGCTTTTATTTCTAATAGCATGGACAAGGGAGAGAAGAGCCATTTTATACACAAAGCATGTTTTTTGATAGGTTTTGGAAAAATAAAATAAATGGGGATATATGAGGAGAAAGTCTCCTTTTCCCTTGGATTTTGAGAAAGAGGGAGAGAGCAGGTGAAAATGTTGGAAGGAAAAAGGTAGAGTGTAAAAGGAGATTTGTGTGTGATTTACTTTCTAACTAACGTACTTACTCTTGTGTATTGGGAAAGAGAGAGAACAAATTGTGAGAATCTCCCACTTTCTCACTCTATTCTAGTGAAAGAGGGAGAGAGAGGAAGGATGATGGTTTACAAGTGCCGATACACTTTGCCAACATGGTTGAATGCAATGTGCCATAATATTGTATTATAGTGGAGGATTCTCTCAACTTTCTTTTTTATACTCACCACTTTCACTGTCTTTTTCTTGGGTCATTCTCTCTCTCTCTCCCGTTCAATCCAATATTGTTTTTCTGATCCTCCTCCTCACTTCAGCCCAACCTCTTGTATTATGTGTGTTATATTGTTTATTTGGCTTGTGTCTGTGGATTGTTTGTGTGTATGTGTGTGTGTGTGGGAGGAGGGAGAAATTGTGCTGGTGTGTGTAGTTGTAATATGTTACAAGCCATATATCACCCGCATGATGTGGTAACTCGGTTAGGTTAGAGATGGTTGAAACAAGATCAGTCTTCTCTCTCCTCCTCCTCCCTCTTCCTTCGTTCGTCTCTTTCGAGTTTAATTGAAACTCGGAGGAAGATAAACAAGTTTAATTTGATGGTTTCTGGCGAGGTTTTATTGAAACACGAGGTCAATGTTGAGTAATGGTTACTTTCTCTCTCTCTCTACTTGTTACAACTTTCCTATCTTTCCTCCTCCTCCTCCTGCTTCTTACTACCTACAATTCAACGAGCGGGTCCGTCTTTTTACCCTATATTGCCGTACACTTTCCCCTTCCCCCAACAACCTTGTATGAGGTATGCTTAATCTTTTTGAACCGAGGGCAGAAGAGAGCGAGTCAGAGTGAAAGTACAAAAACGGAGAAAGTTGACCATGGCTATATGCAAAAAAATAGTATTCTAAGAGAGGGGAAAAAGTATAAGGGCTCAAGAGAACCATGTTCGTTTTATGGACCAACTTTTTTGGTTTGAGAGAGAGAGAGGGAAAGAAGAGGAATGGGCAATAATAACGACTTCACATGCTCGCCCATTACAACCTACCCTTAGTCAAAGTATTAGGGAAGGGAAAAAACCGTAGCTCACTTCTTCACCAACGGTTAAATACATGGAAGCTGGAGGGAAGTCCAAAATCCTTAAAGATGGTTTAGGGCACAAAAGGCAGGAGTAAATGCAGAGAGAGAGAGAGAAATTGTACAGGATCAGAGTGTCACACTTTCTCTGGGATGGAGGGAAAATACTGGAAGAAATTGTGAGAGTTTAACTTTCTCCTCCTTGCTTTCTCCGGCGCGTTATGATGATGAGCTGGAGGATGAGATGAGGATAAGGAGTTTGCACAATATTTTATTTTATATTCAGTACTCTCTTTGGGTACACTGAGCGGTTTTCGTATCCAGCCTCTGCTTTATAGTTTGTAAAATACTCATATTTCCCCTCCTCCCCTTCCCCTATAAAGTCAAAAGCGGACGGGAGGGAGACATATATATGAGTGTGTGAGGAGAGAAAGAGAGAGAAAAATGCATGAATGGTTGAAGGCAGTCGAGCGAAAATCGATTTTACCCCTCGTTTTTTATATTATATAAACGTTGCATAAAAAACGTGTAAAAAAAGTTGTTGCAAAATTTTGAGCCGCTTCTCTCTCTCTCTCTTCCACCTCCACCGTGCGTGTGTATAAACATAGATAGGATAGGACAGAAGGGAGTGTACAATAATAAGGATCCATTCCGAGTGAGTTGAATTAAGTGCTTCAAGCGGTCGTAAACAATTTCCTTCTCCTCCTCCCAATTCTCCTAGTAAACCATGTATAAACTGGGATATACAATTTGCGAAATTTTTTAAAATATATTTTACACCTGATTAGGCTTCTTCTCTCCGGTGGGCTGGATGTGTGTGTGTGTAGGAGGCAGACATTTTGGATAAATTTAAGAAAAAATAATATTTTTTCGGAGAAATTAGAAGGAGACTGGTAAATTTTTCCATTCTCCCTTCGTCTGTCAGACTCATTCGAGTCTGAAGGAATTTGTGTGTTTGTGACGGAAGAATCAATGAGGGAAAAAAAGTAATTTCTGGAAATTCATAAATTCAAAATGCATTAAAGAGAAAAAAGTTTACGATGGGGGGAGAGAAAAAGAGAGTAAGTCATAGTCTGGAGGGGGAGAAAGTGCGGAAATTCTTTATGCTTTATGTGGACAAACTTTGAACGCTTGGAGACTGTCCCAATTCACAATGAGTCTTGGTTCCCGTCCCAAGGACCCCGTTGAAAGACTCTTTTTTCTACTTTGTGTGTGTGCACTATGTACTACATAAAGGTGTGTGTATCTTTGTTATGCCAAAAAGTCAAAACCAATACGTTTCACCAAAAAATTCACCAATTGAATTGCTCCAAATTTCTTTCTCCCCGATTCCTCCCGGTTGATCCCTGACTCTCTTTTTTGCACATATTTTTTTTGTCCTTATACATTTCGTGGAGGATTACCCGTTGGCAATTTCCGTATCAAATTTGAGGGTACAAGTTGAACTGTTCTCTCTGTCTGTGGGGAGAAAGGAGAAAGTCATGGGGAAATAACGGGTGTTTTTGGAGTGTATGAGTGTATGAGGCATGTATAAATTTGTACTACTTTTCTATACGAGGGAAAGAGGAAAAGATTTTCTATTTTATTTTCTCTCCCTCTCTTTCTCCAACTCACCACTTATTAAGGTATAATATATAAGACGGCTTGAGAATTCAATTGAGCATCTCATGGAATAGGGGAAAATGCAGAAGGGTCGTGTTCAAGAGAGAGAGAGAGATCGTGAGGGGTTGGGAGAATGTAACTGGTATTGAAGAATGCATATATATATATATATAGAATGGGACAAGCTTTCTATTACTTTCTCCTCTCGTTTTTTGTTAAGCTCTCCCACTGTTGCAGTTTACTAGAAGGAAAGTTCAATTCCAGTTTAGGAAAAAAATAATTTGCAGTCCTCTGACAGTTTTCATTATGGAAATAGTAGCTCTTAACGGTGGGATTGTGTGTGTGTGTGTTGGGGACGAGTCGACAATTTGTAAAAGACGTCGTCTCTTTTCTTAAGTCAGCCACAGCCTTTCACTTTCTTCACATTCTTCGTTTGGTGGGGGAAAATTTAAATGATGAAAGCTAAGGCTTCATCCAAGTTCTTAGCTTGTTAGTTGGAGAAAGTTGGCATTGAAAAAGTATAAATGAAATGCACAAAATATTCTTTACTTCCCCTTCGTTCTCATTACAGTTCCTTGACTTTTTTGTATGCATTTTTCATCTTTGTATTTTTTTCTGAAAAAAACTGGTACTTTTTCATGTTCAACTTTTGTGGACAAAAGGAAGGACGTTGTCATCATTCTAGAAATTTTCTCATGATCAATGAGGAAAGTTAGAAAGAGAAGCCTTCACCCCTCTCTTTTTCTGTGCATGTGTGCGGAATTGTCATGAACCCTCTATTTTATTTTTGGATGTATCGTTGGAGGGATAGGGAATTTATGGAGTTATCATCAAAATTGGAATTTGGAGAATTGAAATTGGAATGCATAAAGTTTTCCGTCCGAGTTTTGTCTTGTCAGGGAAATTTTACATGGTCTGCCATTCGGATGGGATGGTGTGTGTGTGTGCTGTGGGATGTACTCGTCAATGCAGATAATGGATGATACAGCACACACACATTGGAGTGTAGGGTGTGTGTGTGTACAGGGTGGTGGTGGTGGTGCAGTTGGAAATCGATTGGAGCATTAAGTTGTTCATAAATTTCTGAAAAGTCTGCCATTAGAATTTAAATGGTAGCTTAGATGGGTGATGGTGATGGCGAATGGAAGGGCCGTTTATTGGCTATTTCGATGACAATCAAAGGAAACTTTCCCCTCTTTCCCCTCTTCTTTTCATCTGTACATTCTGGATATATACAGAGAGAAAAAGAGAGTGTGATGCGACGGCGGTCGCACTACTTTGGCAGCCTTATAAAAAGGAATGAAGGAGAAAGTAGTCAGCTTCCTTCGGTTTTTTCTCAAGTTCCTTCCTTCTTTCTCAATGTATGTGTGTGGCTGGAGGGTGGTGGTGTGTGTGAGAGAAGAGAGAGACCTTATTTTTATTGAGGATTAGTCGTGTACATAAGTAAAAGTGGTGGAGGAGGAGGAAGAAAAGGAGAATAAGGGAAATTTTTGTACATGTTATGCATGACGATCCACATTTTCGATTTTCTCTTGTGGATTTCCTTTCCCCGTCCATGAAATTCCATGGAATTCTAGTGGAGTAGGGAAAAGAAGAGGAGAACAGGCCGTTGATTTTCGGAGTGTTGAAAGGGTTTTTTTTTTGTACATGCGGCATTACATATCTTTTGCAAATATATTGGAATTTATATTGAACAAGCAATTCACAATCTTTACAAGTTTATGTTCAATGTGTGTGTGTGTGTGGGTGGGATGACAGGGGGATGAGGCGATGGATAAGTCTAAATGAAAAATCTATGCGTCGCTCAGTCTAATCAAATATGATTCGAGTTTTTAAAATAAGAATGTACGGTTTACATAGTATATGACATGGGGAAAGGGATGGAGGGTGAAAGTAAGTTCAAAAGGGAAAGGGAGAGAATGGGAGGCATGCTTAGAATTTTCTTTTTTTCCCTTCTCTCTCTTCATCTTTTCCCCCTTTATGAATTGAACAATACTGGACGGGGAGAATGTGGAAAATTAATTCAGTTTGGATTTCTCAGACAAATGGTGAGGGAGGAGGAGATGGGAGGGGAGAAGGAGAGATATGTATTAATGTGAAGAGAGAGTTTCTTTTTTTATTCTCATAAGCCTTTTACCTTATTAATACTCCAGAGAGAGTACAAAGTAGGGAATATGTCTGTCAAGATTCTTCCCCCTATGGAGATTTTGGAATTTTCTATGAAAGGGAAAGTCACGGAAGCATGTGATGTTAATACAGGGAGGGAGGGAGACGGAGGGGGTGGAGGGAAATATTTCTTTTCAAGTTAAAATTCTTCCCATTCATATCTGTCATATTTGTCGGGGAGAATGAGAGAGAGAGAGTGTCGTAATCATATCATGTTTAATTTTGTTGTCTTGCCAAAAAAGCCTCAGGTTAATTTCAGTCAAAAGAGTTTCAGTGGTCCAAATTCCATCCATGTTCCTCACCATCCATGTGAGCAGTGAGGGTGTACGTGTGTGTGTGGTTCTTTTTGAAGTTGTGAGGATGAGATTTAAATGGTAATTCATAAAAACAAGGGGAAAATAACTTATTTTTTTGCATGGAAATTCAACAGAGACTTCTCTCTCTCTCTCTCTCTCTCTTTATGTATGAAAACCTTTATTTTTGAGGTTACACATATACATACAGTGTGTGTGTGCCTGGGGTGTTTGAGAAGATGAGGGGAAAACTTTCTCTTAATGTGTCTGCTGAGTTTTTTCCCTTTTTTCGACTCAGGTTGAAGTGAGGATGTATGTGTGTGTGGAGAAAGAGAAAGGGAAAGAGTGTTGCCCGGTTTGCCAATTACTATCATTAAAGCCTATTTGAGTTGTCCTTGTTTTCCCTTAATGTCATCATCTTTTTCCGTTGTAAGCTCACTCTGTGTCGTGTGTGTGTGTGTAAAGAGAGAAGAGAGAGAGAGAGGAAGAAGGAGGGGATTCCCTTCAAACTTTCGTATTTCATCTTGTGTACTTTCTCTATGGGATGAAAGAATTTAATTTAATATCATTTCCCCTCTACGTTAACATGCTTTCCCTCACTCTCTCTTCTTGTGTGTGTGTGTAATGTGCGTAGAAAAAAGGAGGTGGATGGAGGATTTATTTTTTGTGCTTACTCAGCTTAACCTTAGTTACCTGGTCTCCTCAGTCCCTCCTCCTCCTTCGATTATCTTTTATGAAACTTCTTGTTACTCACTTTACCCAATTTCAACCTCATGGTCATTCTCTCTTCCCTCAGACGTGTGTGCGTGTGTCCTATTTCACTTGGGATGGCAGGGAAAGAGGTGGAAGGAGAAATGTAATAAAGAAAATGAAAAAAGAACAAAGCAAGGGAAAAGGGGTCAAATTAAAGTGCACAATTGTCTTTTTTTACTTCTGACAAATGGGAGAATCTTTCTTCTCTACCGCGGAATAAAAAGACAATTGTTCTAAATTACATGTAGGTTACTCCAATTTTTGACTCGGTAGACCATGTGAATTCCAGCTTTTGCTCAAAATTTTAATTAGAACCGCCAAGTCCATCTTATGTACGAGGAAAGTAAAGAGAACTGAGCTAGTAATAAGAGGATCTCTCAGAATCATTATCACATTTTTTGGGTCATATTAGAAGACTTTTATGAGGAGGACCTAGCCAGATGGTCATAAAAGCCGAGATGTGGCAGAAAAAATCTCCAAAACTTTGAGCGTCACTCTACATCATGTATCTGTAGAATAGAAGAGAAGGAGTGTCATTTGGGAGAAATGATTTTGATATGACTATTGATACTGTTTAACGACTACTCCTTGGACGGATTAATTTTACTTTTTTGTACATCAACTCAGGAGTGAGATTCTGGGTTGAAAGTTTTTGTCAAAAAAAGGACTTGGAGTTTAGTCAATGAATAATGGGGATAAGGGGGTCCTAATGGATGTCAGCGGTGTTGGATCTTAATGCACGCGTGTCAACTCGTATATTTTATTACCAATTCTGTGCTTGTGCTGTTCAACACAGTCCTGTTCAATACACATCATTTGTTCTCTCTAGTGTGTGTGGAGGAGAAAGTAAAGGTGGTGAGGATGAGAATATTTTATGTGGTCATAAATAATGGAATTCTAATGATGATATACCAACTCCCTATATTCTTCTTTGGTTAAAAATTGTTTATGTGAAGAAGAGGGATAGGCAATACATACAATGCGTAGTGGTGGTGATGAGTTTTCCTATGAATCTTTAATCGTCCCACACTATTGTGTGTGTGTGTGTGTGGTGGTTGATTGCGTGACTATGTATTTTTTCCAGTTGATCTCCATTTGGATGGGAATGACAAAGAGAGATGACAGGGGCAATGAAGCGCTCCCTCCACTCATTTTTTGAGTGTGAAAGAATAGGAAGAGACATGAATAATAAATTAATACGATATGAGTACCCATGTTACAATACGAACACCAAAATATTACAGAACACACACACACCTCCCTCCCTCCCTCCATCCCTCCTTTTCTCCAGTGTTCACTTTATCTAGTCTCGAATGGGTAGAAGTCCATTATATATTCATGCGGTGACTGTGACTCTCTCTGTGTGGTTAGCTCTCATATAGATTTTTCCTGTGGATGATTGCCGTGTATAAACTAGAACTTTATCGTCTGGTCGATGTCGGTGTGGAGTGTACACACCGACACACACACACGCCAGAACAGGCGAAGAGTGTAGAATTTGTAAATAAATAAATTTAGTGTGGTGATGATGAAGGTTTTTGGACTTTGTGTAGGCGGGGGGAAAGCAAGATAAATTTTGAGAGGTTTTATGACAATTTATGGTGTGCTCTCAGACTGGAACCACCACGACACACGTACATATCCCAGTCTCCCTCTTTTTGTTCAATATTCTTCCTAGTTGGACACGGACAGGATAGGTCCTGCACGATAGACCTGGACGTGTGTGTTTGTTCACTGTACTACTTATTAGTTTCTCGGTTCATCACACGGAATTTGATTTCAAGTTGAAAGCCAAAGAATAATGATACATTTTCACTACTCTTGTGTGTACGCGGTTGAGTTCTAGATGTTTGATGTATTAAATGCGAAGAAGATATGTTTTAATGATGATGTCTCATTATAAAAGTGATTCTCTAATGTTTTTGTATTGTCTGTTTGTCTATTCCAGGGTAAATTGCTGGGCGAGAAGGATACAAGTTTTGGTAGTTTTGTTCGTTGTGGTTATCCTCGGTAAGTCTTTTCAAAATGAGTTTAAAATCCTCTAAAATTTCTTGACCCCTTCTATTTCGGGGTTAAAGTTTTGTCAAACGAGAGAAGAAGAAGGAAGGTTTAATTAATTATTTTTCTTTCTCATTTTCCCTTTGAAAAAATAGAATGACGAGTTCGGGTGATCTCGAGATTGTGACAGACTGTGGACGTTACTCCAGGTAAACAAGTTTTTCTACCGTACTCGTACAAATATCATCTAACAATTATTTAAATCCTCCGTCCATTTACATATTATGTATACTTTTAACCTGACTTTTAATACTAATTAGTGAGTAGAGTATTTGATGGGTTACGGTAGAGACACGAACCAGACACTGTATTTGAACATTGCCCCTTTCTGTACATTTAATAATGTTTTGTGCGACAGAAACAGAGAGTTGACATGCAATCCGAGGAAGCTACAAAAACCATGTTGTGTCGGGGGGGGGGGGGGGGGGGGGGTT
>WJFB01002891.1:0-16004 GCA_009870185.1 Pygmarrhopalites habei
TAAAAAAAAAATATTTCAAAAAAATATCCTTTTACACACATTTCCAATACCAATAGTACAAAAAAACAAAAAATCCTTTTCAAACTTTATTAAATTATTAAATTTAGTATACGCTCACCTCAAAAGATTTCAGAGATGAGGCACAGAGGAATTTATAACACAGTAAGAAGGAAAAGACGCGAATGATGATCCGTGCTACAATTCCAACGACTAAAATGCTTCCCTTGCGTATTATAATAATTGTAGGGTGCAATTTCATTCCTTTATTTAATGTGTCATATTTCGGACATTTTTCACAATATAAATAGTGCAAAAAATTTTGAGAGTTATACATCTCTAGGTAATATATATGCTCTGTGGTTTGAATAATAATATTATTATCAATCAATATTATTGTCCCTTTTATTTTCCATGTCAACAAAAGTGTCACAGTCTTTTCTGTCACACTTATGACTCATGTAAGCTGTTTTCAATAGGTCAAACATGGTCTCAAAATAAAATTTCAGGCAGGAGACCAAAATGGTGGAACCATTTTTTCAGCGTCCCAGCCAACCTTGCAAAGGGCACAAACAATCCAATTCCGAAAAATTTTTTTGGACCTCCGTTTCTTGCAAAAACAAAAATGAATTTTTCATATATTTTACTGAGCAACATTTCCAGAGTACCCTCTCGTTTTCCGAGGTCATTGGGAGTACTAGGATGTGACTGTAGTTTAATTAACTTTGGTTGTAGAAGTATTTCCACCACATTACCAATTGAAGCCAAAACTGCAGGACGTTTTAAAGTCAGTCGAAAGCACAACAATCCTTTGACCTATGAGGAGGCATTCAAACCTTCGGACATTGCTAATATAAAATATTATAATTCAATCAACAGCTGTAAGTAACAAGATTTATATTTTTTTTTGTTTAACTACAATTAAATATTATTCTTAGTTGTTGACTTTGACTGTTTCATTTTAGCTGCCTTGACGGGTTTTGGTTTGAGAAGATATTCTGTGTTGACGGAGGATGTTTTTATTCGTCGTTTCATGACCTGTACCTGGCACAGACTTATAGTGTCCGAAATAATAATCAAGAGACAAGGAAATTTGATACGCGTTGCTTGTATCATCCAGAGACACGTTTCAGCCCGGAAAATGTATTTCCTCCTCGGTTACAGTGAAGAACTTATGTGTCATTGGCTTCAATGTCCCATTAAATTGGAATTGCAGACTGTGGATGACAAGAAGGATGTGATTTTCAAGTATGTGTAAAGTAGTGTGAGTTCCTTCTATAACTAATCTTATTTGTGTGCATCTCTGAAAGTTTTGTTATCTTTATGATAAAATTAGTCCGTTTATTTATAAAATAAAGATGAAAATTATAGTCAACTTTCTCAATTTATTTTTCTTTTGTAATGTAAATGCATTTTTAGACAACACAATGTTAACTTAATGTTTGAGACAGTAAGATTTAATTACAGGTCCCGAGTATAACAACTCTGTGACATTGTAAACATCATTCATGTCAGGAGGGTAGCACAAGTGGTCTGGAAAGTAGTAGTTGAAATTATTGTAGTGTGTTACAAATTCAAAATTATTTACATATTGAAAAGAATCTATAATATAATGGGTACCTCTTGGACAGGAGCACAAGAAAAATGTTGAATAGTTGTCATGTCTTACGTGTCCACACACGTCCCCGGCATTACATCGTGGTAGCTAAATGGGGGGAACGTAATTTTAGTATTTACTAAAAATACTATTTAGTATTCACATTTTCACATTATGTAAGTAAGTGTTATGCTGTACCTTGTCACAACTGTAAGAGAGAGTCCTTTGAGATGTTCCATTGTTGAATTCCTTCGTCTCATCCCCGACTAATACCCATCGTTTGAAAGCCGGGCAGTGACAATGAGTGAAAATTTTTTGGATGTTTGACTCAGAACTGACAACCGTGAGAGCTGCTGTATCATTCGATTTTTTCGTACACTTTGGTAATCCCGTCACTTCATTGCAAAACTAGACATAAGTAAACTATCAGTATAGTACTGTAAAGTAGAGTATATACTCAAAATATAACAATAACCTTCATCTGTGCCCGACTACTCAACATGGCAGTATTGAAATCTGGAATCCGGCGAAAAACTCCTTCTTTCCTCGTGACAGCTTTGAAGTCTGTGAATTCCCATGGACATTCTGTGAGGGAGGGTCAGAGGTTAAAAATTTATTTTCTACAATCATTATTATCGTAACTTGAGAATACTAGTTATTTTCCACTGTAACACAATCCACACCAGATCTGTCTGGACATCTACAAAGTCGCTCAATTGTCGGTGGGTAGAAATATCGTTTATTCACGATATTACAAGCAATCAACTCTGCCTTGTCATTGGTACAAACTGGAATGAAAGAATGTCACGTTACTAAAGTAAATAACCACTTAGTAGGGGAAAGCGAAATGGTAAAAAATAGTTTGGCGTGAATACCTGGAATGTCTCTTTCACTCAAAATCTACAAAAGTACAAAATTATTAAAAATTGTCTCATAGTTCACTGTCAAATATAGGGTTAAATGAACAAAGTCATGTTATTATTAGAACGTTTTATATGACGCCAAAAGTATACATTCGGAATCAGACCCTTTTGTAAATATTTTGCGCATTATTTATGGCTGAAAATCGTATTTGCAAGAAAAGAACTAAAATATTTAACTTGGATTAATTTACTCTATCCTTTATCTCCCGTTTTTTGACTGAGATATTTTTTCGTCTATCAAATACAATTAAATCAATTATTTTTTGAAAAAACAAGCTTTTGAATACCCCATGAGGATAAATAAATATTGCTTCTTTGTAGTTGGACTCTCCAAGATTTTTGTTATCCTCTGAAGTTTGACAATTAATTTGATGGATACACAACACAAAAAAACAAAATATGAGGAGGAACGCCATGCTCCTACTTTACTGTATGTAAAACTACCTTCAATTCGACATGCCACTGGGAACGGAAACTACAAGATTTTCCAAAAGTTATATCATCACAATATGTAAAATTGTCCAAATACACAGTCTACTAGTCACAGGATACACAGTGTGCATATCATTAGCTGAACACGGTTGAGTATGATATAACTTATAAACTCTCATCCAAGTCTATTTTTAAATTGTCAAACCTCAACTGTAGCTTCTTCCTCTCCCCTGCAAATACACAGTACTTTGGTATCTTCGTAGGTAAACTTTCTGCATGTTATCTTGGTAATACACAGCTGCCCTTAGAATGCCCTAGTAAAAAAATAAACACCCACATAATAAAGAGCCTGGAGAGACGACAGGGAAAAAAGAAAATTGCTGGAGAAATGTTTTTTAATCACATTATTTCATTTTTATTTGTTCCTTACAAAAACAAATAACCAGATTCATTTACTAGTACTACTTTTGCAATCCAAGTCAAAATAGGATTATCAATAGCATAGATTTACCTCATACCAAATACAACACAAGCATACGTGAAGGAATATTTTATTAATTATTGTAGTAGTAGAAAAACTACGGAAGTAGGACTGGAGTTTCTTGTTCATCCTCCAATGGTTTTAGTTCTAAATGAGTCCTCTTCAAATTCTCTAGTCGTTTGATAGTCTCTTCTATTTCTTTGGCGACGGATGAAGTCAATCCCATGGCCTCTTCATCCCCTTGGATTTCTTGAAGAATGCTTAATTTTCCTTCTAAGAATGGAACTTTTTCTTCTTCCAATTGCACCTTGTATTCTTTCATCCTTGCTGCTATTAGTTCCTCACAGTACAAGTCGGTCAGTCTGTTGATACCTTTTTTCCTGACGATTCTTTCGTTCTGTCTGAAAGGTTACAAATTAATAATACATTTTAGATGAATATGGACCTATCAATATTCACATAATGTATAATATAAAAATTTTATCATAAAATTAATTTTATAACTTACATTTCTGGGGTTGGAACGAAAAGGAGTCCTAGTTCTTCAATGAGCCATTCGAAACGTTTGTAGTCCTTATGACGAAGATCATTTAGATACTTTCTTCGTTTGTCAACCAACATCTTAACCTTATGGTAAAGTGGCCAAAGCTTACGTTTGTGTCGACTGTTTGCGACTGAGGTAAATTTTGGACTCGCAAATTTTGGATCTATAAAGAGTAATCGGCAATCTCGGATCCTTATTGTAGCCCATGCAACTAACAGAAAAAGTTATTAAAATTCAATATTACGAGACAGTCAATCTCCTACCAAGAGACATATTCTTACATTGTAGTAAATTGGACAAATGATGTGAAATTTTTCTCTTTCATAAAGTGGTAAAAAAATACTTACTCATCCATTCGGGGGACTTTGTCGCAACTCCATCCCATTTGTGCCGACGAACTTGTTTAAAAGTCTGATCATAAATAACTTTGGTCCCTTCTCTTCGTCTGCCGAAACCTACTGTAAACCATTTCCGAGTCTCCTCTGGTAACCTTTGTAAATTTTTTTTTAAAATTCAATACTCTCTCAAAACACGAAAAAATCCATAAATCCATGTATTGTGTGAAATTCATACTGTGAATGAAAAGTGAAAGACAACAAAACTTACGCATTAATTTGTTCAGCAAAAGGCTGATATTCCAGTTTGATCCAATTAGGATCAACGGGGGGTAAAGGTTCGAGGTCACCGGTCCTTCTTGGGTCATGCCACAGCCATTTCTCTGGCATCCTCCATTTTATAATGTTGTGGACTTCATGGGCCATTTGGAGCTCTGTGTCTATAGTATCATTGACTATGGTACCTGGCTCAGGTCTGTAAATTTTTTTCTTGGATACAGCACCCTTCCTTGCTTTGTCACGCCATGACCACCTGAACCTGACGCTTGTCTCCACAACAGTTTGACAAGTTAAGAAAAGCCGACGTGGAGCTTGAAACATTTTTCTAAAAAGGTGACCAAAGTCGGTCAATCCTGGATCAAATCTGCCACTAGTTTAGTCAAGGAGATCAAAGCAACCTAATTTTCACTCTCTTTTTCTCTCTTTCACGAGGGCTTCGTGCGTACTGCATGTCACATGCAGCATGTGGTGACTTCGAAGCTCTTCTTTTTAACAATTTTTCAACAAAATTTATGATTTAATTCATTTTAATCAGCTTCACATACAGAATGTGAATAAAATTTTATTCAAATAATACCGTATCGAATGAATACAATAACAAAATTGTAAAATTTGCTACAATGTATTAAATATCGTTGAAATTTCACAACCGAATATGCAAACTTTTGTTTTCTCTTTTAATTTTTAAGGCTTATCAAATCCAACACATTAAATAAATAACACAAAAATACTAAATAATCCTGAAGGTAGTTGTGCGAGAATTGCGGTTACAGAAAATGTTCCACACAAATTTCTAAAGCTGAACAAGGCATATTTAATTCGAAATTTTCCAAAACTTCCGGATGTAGAACACCCAGTTTCCCAACGACTTTGGACTTGACCAAGATATCTGCACAGCGACCATCGAAATATGTTGGGTCTAAAAGTAGACAAAGTCAAATATATTATGATAGTGAACGAATTCATACATACCAAGTATATTTCTTATTTCTTAAAAAGGATACAGTGTATTCTGACCTTCGGCCGCTTTTATACAGTATCCATTCTCAACATCAAATGGAATTTGTAGTAATGTCATGAAACGATCCAATAGTCCATGAATCACCTCAAAACCTGGTGTTTTTGAGTAGTAAACAGCAGCGAAACGTCGTTCGTTGCGTGACCCAGTATCTGTGTATAAGTAAAAAAAATGCAAGATAATTTCCAGTGGTATGCTATTATTCTAAATAAATTGAATTAGATTACTTTTACCTATGGTATCATCCAGTAGAACTACATCAGATATCTCAAAGAGTTTCATCGGTAAAGGCATTTTCTTGTTTGCTTGCAAAGTTTTCAGCAGACCTTCAATATCCAAGAATATTACATTAGAGTCTACTAAATGATTAGAAAAACTTTTTGGAGGTATACTATTATATAATATCAATATATGACAATAATTTGTTGGAAAAATACCTGAAAGCAGTGAACTACGAGCAGCCTGAAATTCTAGTGTCTTTGGATTAGCCACTCTAACAAGTGTTGGTTCCTTTATTTTTTTCTTATGTCTAATCTTTTCACATTCATCCTCAACGGAGCACTGTATTATTTAACAAATTGTATATAAACAAAAATGCCTTGTTAATTACATATTTAGGATATTTATATTTTAAATGAGTTCACCAAAGAGAATGTCAGAGCTTCAGTAAAACCAGACTGGGCAATACTCTCTCTGAGTTGATCCGTTAGTTTATTCAAGGGTAACTAAAAATACAAGACATGATTTATAGTAAATCATTTATGTCATCAGGGAAAAAACTTGTTACAATAAATATCTTGATCAAAAAATTAATCTATTAGACCTTTTACCTGACTTGAAACAGTTGTTGTATTTGGTAAACTCATAGGAATATTGTCGTAGCCAAAAGCAATCGCAACATCTTCAACAATGTCACATGCATGAAGGACATCGTGTCGAGTTGGTGGAACCTCTACTGTGATGGACTCTTTAGACGCATCTACTTCAGATTTTAATCCCATCCGACTGAGACTTTTAGCCATTTCCTCGGGTTTCAGACTGTAATTTCCAAAAAAGTCTAAAATTAACGGGCATGAAAACTTTTTACAACTACAAAAATTTTCTTTTTAAAATATAATCATTCATTATGATCAGCCAACAAAATTGCCGTACCTTATTCCAATAAATTCATTGACATACTTGACATTGACATTTTCCCTTCTATAATTTAATGAAGGGTATGTGACCACGGTACCATCAGCTGTTACAACTTCCGTCAATTCAGATTCAAATTTCGATTCGCAATGTTCACTCAACATTGTAGTCAAAATATCCAGGACAATTGTGGCCTACAGAAACAAAATAAATCAGAATCAGAAAATAACAAAAAAACCAAATATTATTTAGTAAAATGATGATACATGGCCAAGTTTATACCTTCCATAAATCTGTTGCAGTACACTCAAAGAAAATATTTTTAGTTTTGAGAGTGACTTTTGAATGATCTCCATTGATGATTGGAGGGAGAGAGACGACAACTCCCTTTGAGTCTCGAATAACAGGGAAACGGGGTTCATCTTTGATAATGTGTAAATAGTGTTTAAGATGGTTGTCCGTTTGATAGTGTACCATTAGCTCATCCGCTCTGAAAGATTTCTTTTGATTCAAGGGAATAAAATTAATTTTCGTAGGCAGATCAGCACTGTAGACAAATGGTGGAGTCAAAGTGTCCAAGTCATGAGCCCCAATGGCTACTAAACTCCTTTTACGACAAATATTATGATGTAATTTCTCTTGAAGTTCAATCAGACTATCATAAGCTTTTTGAGTCAAGTTGACATTTCGAAGAATTCCAGTCACAACGTAAGGACGGACATCCCTAGTGGATTCATGGACAGTTGTCCTAATTAGATTTGTTGGTCGAATTGTTTTATATCTTGGAGCGTCCGTCCTGTAAGTACAAATAAAATCAAAACAATTTAATGTATGAGACAATCAATACACATTGCGGCTTGTCATATTTAAAATACAATAAGCTAATTATTAATCACAGTTGAATGAAGATTGAAAGAGCTCGAGACAACCCCTCAACACAGAGTAAGTCATATCGATTTGCTGGAATGTCAATTTTGTATTCGATTGCACCGGTAGGGTCATTTGGATCTGTTGTCTGTTATCAAAAATAATAATAATTAAATACAATGTCAAACTTTCACAAATTCATTGTATCTGTACATGTTTAAAATACTCACCACATCATCCAATTCGATACCAAATTGAAAGCAAAGTTCATCAAATTCCTCATCAGCTGAAATAAAAATATAGCGACATATGTTCAATTTCCAATAATAATAAAAATAAAACACTCTCACAACTGTACACACATAATTGCTCCCGTAATACATAATAATAATATAATTGAATACAATTGAATCTTACTGTATGTTTTCCCAAGCTTTTCGTACAATAAATCCTTCTTGATGGTCACAGTCGGCATTTTGAGTCAACCTGGTCAATGCAAGTTCCTTACACGAATTAACTCAAGTAAAATCCTTAACTTTTACACCACTAGTATTTAATTACAGTTTGTCACACACTCTTGTTCAGAGTCGTTTGCAAACTCAGCGATTCACAATCACATTTAATACTTTCAGTTTATCTCTGTTATCCTCAGAAAATACTGCCAGAACTTTTTTTGCACGATGATGCAAAAAATTTTGATTCGCAATTCCGCGGAATTTCGTGCAGAATATAGGTGGCCTATGCCACTCAAGTCATTCGAGTATTTCGAGTTAGCCAATTTTCTCATTTCCGTTCAATTGACGTTAGCCTCGATGTCAAACATGATGTATAATCCCATTATTAAAAATATGACAAAAAAGGGTTTCCTAATAACAATTCCTAATTAAAAATGCACCCTCTCACCTCGACTAAGTATACATTGGTAAACGTTAACGGCAATGATCTTTAAAGATTCTTTAACGTGTGGTCAAGTGGGCGACAAAAATATTATATTATGGACATACTATGACTCCCACAGACAGACAGATATGGGATCATCATTAATCTTACGTACTACATAACACATGACGAAAGAGCAACTCAGTCACAACTCGCCATTGAATTAATTGCCCTTGTCTCACATTTGATTAATCCTGACATTGGCAGTACATATTCAGTGCTATACATTTTATTGCCATCCAGAAATTATGTAAACTTGTTTAGTAACTCAGGATCTCAGTGTACATACTGAGAGATCATGAATGAATTCCAAATATTAAATACACAATATGAGTATACGGACGTTTAGTCACTGAACAATCAACATGCGTATCGTTCCTTTGATTCCTTGAATACAGACAGAGAGAGAGAGAGAGTTGAACCAAGTTCCAGAGACTAGTTAAGTAAATAACTATAGACATCATCATCATCATTACACTTTTTAAACTACACTACATAAATATGACTACGTCAAATATTTGTTTGGAAGAGGAGATGAGGGGGTGAGTCATCTTTTTTTGTCCATGGCGTGCAAATTAAAGTCACACACAACACACTAAAAATGTACAACATGAATAATCATTCACGACTTGATCCTTTCTTGCCAATCTCCCGTTCTTCCTCCTCCTCTCATCCCACATTAAATTGCTGTGTGTGTGTGTGTTACTATCCATTTTTTTGCCACATGCAATTTCACATCCCATTCCACACAGTATAATACATAAAATGCATTAGCTATATTAGGTAATTTCCTTTATAGTAATATTGTCTTGTCCACATAATACTATCCACCCTTCTATCTCTTCTCTTTATATAATATAATATTCTTGTGTCAGTCCAAACTATTACCAGTCATACACAAAGAAGCAACAGCAGATGGTCCATTGTCTTCCTATAATAATATTGTATTGTACATATTTACAATTTGTGTTCTACATAGAAGAATACTACAATTTTGTATAAGACTCTTTCAATGTGCTCTCCTCCTCTCAAAGAGCATTTTGCAAATTACTGTTGTGGTTTGCAGTAACAATTTATACCTTACGTAGTACGTGTGTAAACACACACACACACACTTTGTTCAGTTTGCAATACATATCCACCTGCCCCTTTTGCTTCATTTCATCCTCGACGGTTGAGCCAGACTGGTCATTATTTCCACTGTTCCAACAATTAACAAACACATTTTCTACACTAAAAATTGTGCAGTGCTGACTGGAACTGGAAATTATAATCGACTTCTCGTCTACATTCTCTATTTTACTGTCAAGATTAAAGAGGGATTCCATTGTTTTTTATTAATAATAATAAAGTGTACAGTTCATTAAACAGAGTTTGTGAATACATCATTTCCCGTGTCCAATGTCAATGGCAGTGGCCTGACATTTCAGTTGTTACTTTAGGAATTGATGGTTGAATGAAGATTGCGTGTGTGATCCTCATCTACAGTTTTCTTATACTTACACCGGCTCAAGGCGAATAATAAAAAATTGGAGAAGAAAATCAGTTTTTTGTGTGTTTCCTTTTTTTTGTAACATCAAATCTCCAATCATCCGTGAAGTGTAACTGCCCTGTCTCTGCCAGTCAGATAAAAAATTAAATAGGGAAACAAAAATACGAGTGAAAAATAAATTCCTTATATATTTTTTTAACCCTCCGGATCTCAATTGGTCTTTCTTGTTGAAGTTGGAGTGTATTTCAAAGTGAATTCTAATAAATAATGAAGAAAAGAGGATGAGAAACAAGACGGATGAAATTGAAAATATTATTTTTTAAGAAAAAAACTGTCAAGCTACTTCTTGCATAAAATTGATCAGAGTGTAAATAATTTTTATTGTTTGAGGACAAGATGTATGGAGGTGTAAGTAATAATAATAATAGAGGAAACTCTTACACCGGAACTCATGGAGGGTCCATGAACAACAATAGGAAGTCCGGTCCAAGTCAATTAAATTTTAATCACTCTTACAATTCCCCACCCCCCAACAACAACAATCATAATATGGAGAATGGGAATAAATTCAAAAAGAATCCTTATCATACTAATGGAAATGGACAAGATCAAAAATCCGAAGTGGACAGTCATAAAGGTGAGTCACAAAAATAATTTACAGTGTCATTTGTTTTCAATTTCTGACTGGATGGACAAAAAAAGGTTTCCCTTGAAATTCAACAGTCAAGTTTAGCATAATCTATTTTTTTGTAGGAAATGTTTTCATTTATTACGAAGGGTGTAATTATAAAGTCTGGTTCATTTGTAATTAAAACTTAATGAGAAGACCAAGTTGTACCTTCAATTGAATCATCCAACTCCTGCAAAAAATTCCTTTTCTTGTCTCATTCTTTTTGTACAATAATGTATATTTTCCCCTCTCGTCTCGTCTTCGAGGGAAAGTTGAGTTTGAGATGCAGATCTCAAACTCATCTTCATCCCTGGGCCATTGAACCTTAATTTCGAACATGTTCCTGTAATTTACAATTTACACAGTACCATTTCTTTTGGAGGATTACCCTAACATTCCTTCATATTTCATATTTATTTATATTGAGGCTGTTGCATCCTGTGATTCTTGGACAAGCTAACCTTATTCTCCTATGGAATTCAGTTGATTGCCCTCCCACCCACACACACACACACACGTACGGGATTGTTGAGGGAAAGTTGATGTGTGTTGTATGTAAATACAATAAAAATGATACTCATTATTACTAATATACTCTGTCTCTCTCTCTACAACATACACATTGCACACACACACAAGATGCACATTTATGAGATGATACGGTATTTATTTCATACAGACACAGTCACTCTCCAACTTACTACTCTATTTAAACCCGTATGTGTGAGTGGGTGTGTGTCATGTTGGTTATAATTTTAAACGTAGAATTTGATGGGGGATGATTGTAGTTTGTAAAAATACATTAACCTGAGATGAGGTGGAATAGAATACGATGTGTGTGTGTGTGATTTGGTGGTGCTCTCAATGGAAAGTTGGGCATATGGTGAATAGAATGAGAGTGAAAGATAAAGATAGGGAAAAAATTATCATGTTAGGATTTTGGATGACAGGTGAGCATTGTGTGTAATGTATTTATATATCTGTAATATATATGAATAATGTACTGACTGTACTTATGTAGGGTTATCTCTTGTACAATTAAATGAAACATTATAAAGCTCATAGTTTGTACAGGTAAAGTTTTGATACATATTTGAACTGTGTACTTACAGTAGTCCACATTTATAGTCGAGCTATTTTATTCCTCATATTGTAGTAAGTACTACTGGGTAAGTATAGTCAAGTTTCGTCACGGGCTGTAGGTCAAATTCTTATCATGTACAGTATAAAACAAGTGAATGTGGTTTAACTCTCTTTCTCTCTCTCTGCAAAATTTCTACAATTCTTTTTTTTGCCGAATATGAAATAATAGTATGAGAGAGAGAGAGAGAGAGAGAGTAGGAAAAGGGAGATACCACCCTATCTCGATAGTATTATTATAGTGTGGCCTCGTCATTTCAAACTAAAAATTTCATTTCGGCTTCATTGTCAGTCTCTCTCCCGTATCAACATTAGCAGGAGTGGAAATTAAAAGTCATCATCATCATTGTCTCCGTGGAGGAGAATCGTTCTTTCCAAATTGTGATCCTGTGTGTGTGTGTGTGAAGTACGTGTGTGTGTCTGTGTGTGGATGGAGGGGAGTGTAATTTGTGTTCAGATAATAAATAATGTGGGTTCGTCATTCCAATTAATTAGAAATGTGACTATCATTCAATCTCAATTGTAAATACTCACAATAAACTTTTATTAAGTTTCCCATTTTATTTGGACAGAAAGTGTTTTTTTTGTAAAAAAAAAGAAAATCAAAACAGTTTTCCTGTGTCAACAGTAAAATTCAACCAGTGAATTTTGTGATTCAATCAGTGAATTAACCGAGTAAATCGGAGTAAGGGATTCAACTTCTTGATTCTCGTTTGCTTAAAATTGTTGAGGTAATGATCTAATCGAATATTATATTTTTAATCTACTTGATCTCAAATAACACATGTTACAATTTTAACAAGATTGGTATAAAAATGATTTTAGCAAAAAAAATATTATGACTAACATGCCGCGAGTACCTTTTGAAGGAGAATGTTTTATTACGTCATTAAGTGAATTAAATGAGAGTTTAATTCACTGGGTTGTATGAGAACCTGTGTACACGTCACGCTTTTTAAATGCTCAAACACACGTCAGGATTAACTCACATGAAAAATGAATTTAAAAATATAAAAAAGACATTTAAAAATGGAAATCCATACACTGCATTACACACACACACACACATAGACAGTAGACACACACCTGAGTGAGTGAGGAGGGAATAAGCAGAACAGAACAATGAAAGATTAAGAAAGTGAAAAGTTGATGATGATTATTATTAAGGTAGAATTTATAATGTGGAGTGTCTGAATTGTAACTGGATTAATGCATATCAAATTTCCATGTCGTTGCTTCTTCACAATAAATGGATATAGACAGGGCAGGGGTTGTGCCAAAACATACGGAAGAGGAGGATGGAGGAGGAAAGAGGATGGTTGGATCAAAAAGAGTTGTGTACAAATTGAGACAGTCTAATTTAATTTATGGGAAGACGTGGGGAGGAATTTTCTTTCTATTCATTTTCCATCAGTTGCATTACCATACTTTTCCTGACAATCTCACACCTTGTCCCTCCCTAGTCATGTCATTCTTGACTCTCATCCTCCATCCTCCTCTGGAGGTAATGAACCTTCAAATTTAATATCATAATCCCTCTCTCTCTCTCTGTGGATCAGACGGGTGAATGTCGGATTATACATTGTATTTACACACACCAAATGAGAAAATGGGATTGTTACGAAATAAAGTATGGTGGGCAAATTTGTGTGAGAGAGTATTTTTATTTATTTTATCCTGCAATATTTTTGTAAAAGGAACTTTGGTCATATTGTTGTTGTACATTATGGGTTTGAGCTCCGTGGAGATTGAGGGATCCTGTGAACTTTTCTTCCTCTTCTTCTTTGTATTCTTCAATCCGATGAAAAGAAGAACTTATGGGAGGATGAGACTTTTTTTCATCCTCTTTTGTTCTCGTTCAATGGCCTTTGATTTTCCACTATTCATAATATTCTTCTTTTTTTATCAAAATTTAACAAACTACCTTTTGATAAAATATTATTATTATCCATAGAATGTGCATAAGGAATTATTTAACAGATTATCCAACTTCTCTTTTCATGATGCATCTTTTTTGTCACTGTACTAATTATTAAAAGGTAAAGGAGACTAGATCGTGCCATCAATCAGCTGTTTTCATTCAAAATTTTTTTCTTCATTTTAATTGTAATTAATTTACACACACAGTGTTTTTTGTAATTTGGAGTGACAGTGCCATTTTCTTTCATTTTTGGACTACGGGTCTTTTTTTTTAAAAGAAAATACCGTACACTGTACATTTTCCTTAAATACCAAGACAAAAAAAGTAGAGAGAGAGATTCTCCCCTCATCTTTTGTTGTTCTACTGACAACATATGCAACACGCTAAATCCTCTCACCTATTTTGCAACAGTATGAAAACAAGGAAATTAACACAGTACAAGGTAACAACAACAAGTCATTCTAATTTCAAAGTTAATTTTTGTGTGTCTGAGTCACATCTTTCCTCCCGTTCGTTCAAAAGATTCTGGAGTAAAGTCATGATCATTCTTGGTACAAGTAATGGAAGATTGTACTTTTAGGGATAATTTAGTTTGACTTATGTAGCTCTACATGAAACACCGAGGTACAAAATAAGAATGGTACATACTGTACTTACATATATTGTTACAGGGGGGAAACGTAGGGTGGAAAATTGAACGCTTCACCTGTGAAGCGTCAAGTGTGCAATCATCCCCCCCTCTCAAAAATCCACTCTCTCAAATGCACTTTATTATTATGCACATAAGTAAAGTACGAGATGTAACTCCTTTTTTACTGTAAAAACTTTACTTTATAAAAATCCCCTGCTGCTGCTGATGCTGCTGTACTTCGTTCAATTCTCATTGGTTTCCTCTCAATTCTTTTATCCTCACAGTGCACAGTACTAAATACGTTTTTGAACAGTCGAATGTGAGTGCATGGTACTGTGGACATTGGTGCCATCATGGCACATGGATTCATTTGGGTTTTATTTTATTTGGGATGGCAGGTTGTCTCCGTTATTTTATTCTCATTTTATGTCCCTCTCTGTCTCACACAATATTATTTACCTGCATGGTTAGTACATACTTTTTATAGATAGGTATATGTTCTGTGTTTCTCTACTTGTGATGTGACTCGCACTACAAAAAGTACTGTGTGAGTGAAAACTTATCACGCCCAGTCAAATAATATAAAAAAATCTTCTGTAACATTCAATTGACTTGGTACTGATTCAGTATTACTGATGCAGGGTTCATCATCAACACAAATCTCATTTCACACAGGATAATGCTATGCAGGGTTGATTTCAGCCGGTATATTTTGGACGTGTAAAGTGTTTGTGCATTGTCCAAATAGGAAAATGGTAGTAAATCTGGAAAGGTAGGAACATGCACAAAAAAATGTAAGAGCAACAGAATTAATTCTCATGAATGTCATTTGGTTTGAGAAGGGACAAAATGTCAATGAGTAAATGTAATAAGAGTCACCATTCCTCGTGATGTCCTGTTCCATTGTCATGACTCATGATGAAGGGGGAAATAATAGGGAAATAAAAACTGAACTCATGCCCTTGATCGTTCAAGGTTTTCCTTTTTTTCGAAGCAACAAAATTTGTACGAAGTCGAAGCGTGTGTGTGTGGGAGGGAGAGGGTCTTCCCTTTTTATATATCATTTTCAATAATAATTAATAATTTTAATAATAATTAATAATTTTAATAATAATTGTTGTTGTTCTTGTTGGTATTGGAGTAAGTAATAATAATAATTAAAGTTAAAGACCACAGTCAATATTTGAAATGTATCCGCCAGTGAAAGAGAAATAGATTATGTAATATCATCAGATAATTGTAGGGGTAATTACCTGTAAAGTACGTGAGTGAGTGATACACACACACACACACAATGTACACTTAAACATGTAATAAAGCCTTTATTATAAAGGTATGTATAGTATAACTTGTGTGTGTATGGATGAATGTTTGTGTCATGCCCTCCTCATGATCTTTTACATTTTGTGAAAATATCATAGTGTGAAATCGGACAGTCGTACACTTCAAAAAAAAGTGTCCGACAGGGATTGTTCGAAATTGTCCGAACGTACGACAGGGTTATAATGTACGACAACGTTAGGCAGTGTAAGACAGTGCTAGAATGTTGCAAAGTGTTGAAAATAGAATAATACGTATTGACGTGCGTACTGTTTTACACAGTA
>WJFB01002892.1:0-16004 GCA_009870185.1 Pygmarrhopalites habei
TCCGTGTCTGTGGGAAGGCTGTTTTGACCCCAAGCAAGAGGAACCAAAGGACAACGAAAAGAAGTTGGTGTTCTCCTCATTGAAATTATTGGCTGAGGTATGTAACAGTAACTAGTATTTATTTACACTCGTACAATTATTTGACTATTTAGACTCTCAATCTGGCTGACACTAACGTCATATTTTCATTTTTTGTATGTGTAGCATATTCTAAGTGACCATCTTGTTGGAGACTTTGTCTGTCACTGGCCAAGTTGTTCTCGGAAGGGAGAAAAATTGAACGACAGTGCTTCGTGGTCGCATCATGTGTGTGTGTGTTTAGGATTTGATCCATTCGTTTGTGGTGTAAGTACAATATAAACATGTAAATATAATTTAATGTAACAAGAATATTGATTTTTGACAATTTTTTTGCTTTGCCTTTAGATATGCAAAAGATCATTTGTATTAGAGAAACTTTATCTTCCACATTTGGCCGGTCATTCAACTGAGGAGAAGAATGATTATTGGGAAGTAAGAAAATCATCTGAACCTCCTTTCCAACCACCACCTCCAGTCATTCGACAATTAAATACAGACAGTGTCATTCGCTTCAGGAAAATATTGCGACGTCCTGGTGGAGGAGCTCTTTATGTTTGTCTACATTATGCCTGCAACAAGTTTCACCATTCATTAACGGATTACTGTGGTCTTCACGCTCTGGACAAAAACATCATCTGGGATATTGTTCCTCCTTCCCCTCTCTACCATTTTAAAGACCCAACAACAGCAACAGAAGGAGATTTTTATTGTAGACGAGAGAAACTCTCTGACTATGATGGACAATGGAACAAAGTGTGTGCTCGTGAAGACTGCTTTATGCCATTAAATAAATTTCATCCCCCCTTCTGTTCTCGAAAATGCACAGAAGAGTATGAATGGAAATTCAAGCTTAATGAGGAACGAGGTTTTCTTCTCCCTGGTTCATCTGTAAGACTTGTAGAGGTTGTCAGTTTACCTGTTGATGTTTATGGACCACGACTTAGACGACTCCATGATCCCCTTGTCAAGAATACGATGAAACATGTCAAATTCAGAATGGGAAAGAGTGGCTGGTCTCTACTTGTAATGTTGCCGGTTGTAGTATACTTCAGAAAGCTTGTTTTAAAAGGGGCGATCTCCACAAAGAGAGTGATGTCAAAGTTCCCGACTCTCCTCTCTTAATTTTCAAAAATTATCAACATGATGTCTACACTCAGTCTGTTCCGGGAGAGTGGACTCAAAATGATGAGTATTGGGCTCGTCGTCGTTGGAATATTGAAAAATCCAAATGGGAGAAAATGTGTTGGAACTGGGAATGTCCTGAAATAATTCACAATGAGGGTTTCTGCTCATCCTGTGAAAAAACTACTACTATCCCTAACATCACAACATATGCATCAATGTACTGGAAAAGGTCTCGCAGTTCAAGTTCTGGAAGAACAACAAGTCGAGGAAAAAAAAATTTCAACTAAACCATATACCTTAGTACGTAACCTAAGTATGTGATGTAATGAGAGGAAAATCTGTGTAGTAGTATCATACTATTCAATTACTATGTCAATCTTTCGATTTTTTTTCTTTAAGTCGATGTTATGGAATTTTTTTAAATTTTTAAAAAAATAAAAAAAAACCAATTCCACATCTCCGCATCTTCCATCATATCGTTGAAATCCACACGCATACCATCTTCGGGCCATTTCCGCCAAAGTTTCCCGATGCCGTATGTACATGCAATGTAAAGAGCTAGGATAGCAACCTCGCCCTATAGTAGGCAAGAAAAAAAATAACAAACTTGTGTCAAAGTGACTAAGTTAAACAAAGTTGTAGGTTAATAGTTGGCTTCCAGTGGTTTCTAACTGGGGTCTGGCTGATGTGAATTGCGGACTCTGTGCAGTTTAAACTACAACAAAATATGAGGTTTGTCTAAACTTTTTCCCTTTATTTATTCGTCCAAGAATAATTATTTACTTACGGCTACTCTCTATCTCATATGTAAACTACATATATGTAATCCTAATTTAAAATCCTTTTGACATACATACATACTTTAAACATACTTACTCAATTGATAATAAACTCTGGACTATTTTTTAATTTCATTTTTCAACATTAACTACACGACAGTTTGCTAAGTCGACAGATTACAGAACAACGTCAAGAACGAGTCAGTAAGTAATCTTTTATTTACTATGTTTTAAGTTTTAACTTTTGTTAGTAGCTTACCATAAATAACCTAAATTGTTATATTTCTTGTAATAAATATCAGTAACAATTAACTCGCATGACACAGTTTTAAAAAATATTCTAATGATGAATTATTATTATTTTTTGAAAATTTTACAGTCACAAGAACAGAGTACATTCACCACAGGTGACGAAGACATTGGTCCCTAAAAAAATATAAAAAGCTGTTTCTCTCTTCCAAGAAATATATTTTATTGATGATGGTCTTCTCACTCAATTACGAGATGCTACTCCAATTATTTTCCGTTCCGTTTATTTAAGTTTTTGCTGGATTGATGCCATACAATAATAATATTGCAAAAATCTTTCTCTAGAATCTGACATGAACCTCTTGTGCTAGTTTTTTCTCTCTCTCTTTCTCTTTCTCTCGTGTCCTGTGTGATTTTGGTAGTTTAAACAAAATATACAATTTGATCTGTCGATTGTGTTTCGTGGTGGTGTGGTGATTTTTAAGTATTTTTAACAATACCGTGATGTTTGACTGAATATAACGAATATCGAGAATTGGATTGTACTCGACCCAAAAGTGCTGAACAACTATACAAGAACTTTACCCGTTGGTGTGTTTTGTGACAATTGGTGAATATTCTTTTTCTGTATGAAACAGTGGGATCCGAATTGTGGTACAAATATTTATTATCATTATTATTATTTTGTACGTATAGATTGTAGTGTAGTTGTCAACTTTCATGCTAAAACTATATTATTATATTAAACTGTATTTTGAAAGCGATACATAATTGATCATTACTGAGACAATTATGATGCACTGTAAATTTATCCCTTTACTTACTTTTATCGATTAATTTTTTTTGAACACTCGTCCTTCTCTTTTTTTCTCAAATTTTGTGTACAGTCCAATATTATTATTATTATTTAAAACTTCAAATATATAGATATGATTTTGATTTTACTCAGTATATTTTTTTTCTCTTCTGATGGTAGTGTACACACAAGTTGAGTCGAGTGCTTGTTTTGTTGATAATGCTGTCGCCGCTGCCGACTCCCAGTAGCTATCATTATTATTATTATTTATTTGTCAACAGGCACTCTCTCGAAGCAGAAGAGAGTCTTTATATATTATATTTTTTTTGAATCTGACTAGGAAAACTTTTTCTCTGAACCATAATACAAAGTCAATAATACATTCTGTCTAATCAATAAATAAATAATATGCTATTTCAGGACAAAAGCCGGTCCGGGATTTGGTTCACCAAACTCGAATGGACACACGGAAGCATTCTCAACAGAAACAGACTTGAATGGTTCATCTGGGGGAATAAAAATTAATTGTCAGCAAGAACCAAGATCATCATCCCCAACTAATCACTTAAATAATCATACAATTATCTCTAGAACCTTGAAACAGCAGACGACCACACAGCAGGTTTGACTCTACATTTAAATATGACACATTTATTAATTTGTGATGTTATCATTTCTCAAAAAAAAACATATAAGATTCTATGACTCATTTTCTTGTCTAGGAGACAAAAATAACAGAAATCGTTCGTTCAATTCATCAGATGGGTCCTGATGGTCAACCTATCCCAATGGAATGTGAGTCTTTTGTATTTGACACTATACAAGCCGTAGTAAGACATTATTATTTATAAGCAAAATTTTCATAATTGTAAACTAAATCAATGTGTTTGTATGTGTAGTTCCTCGTCAGACTCCAGTGAGTGTTCGATTGGACAACTCAGATACGGTGAGATTTTGAATACCGATTTAATACATTCCCATTTATTCTCATCATCCTTTAAATCCAATTGTACAACTCCGTAGCGTAGAAATTACATGTAAAGTATGAAGAGGAACAATTTGACATAATTTGTCTAATGTTTTGTTGTGTATTTGTATTTAAATACTCAGGGTGCCGAATACGTGCAGGCCGGCAATTATGGCACTAATCAACGACCTCACTACACTCCCTCTCACCCTCATGACCATTCCTATGACCCCGCTGCCCTTCAAGATCCCTATTATGGAGGAACCTTACCACCTGAAGCCGCAGGTACACAATTATCTTTTTTTTCGTATTGATGATTTTTATTGATTTAACTCGTAGAATATTGCTTTTCTATTAACGAGAGAACAAATTTGTTGCCACATTTTTTGTACGTGTAGTATGATTTTCCATATTCTTTGGGTAGTTTTGTATATTAAGATTGATTTTTACTTACGAATGTTTTTTTTAAAATTCGTTACACTACAGTAGAAATTGTTTAAAGTAATTACAATTCTGGTAAAGTGGTGTGTCTAATGTTCATCGTAAAAAAATAGAATGAAAATGTGGCAACATGTGATGGCTGTAAATTGTATAAAAGTAATACGTAAATAATCATTACTGAGACATTTATGATGCATTGTATATATACCCAAGTAGTAATAACTACTTTTTTGGACTAAATCTTTAATTTAAGAATTGTATCATTTTCTATTGTTATGATTTTGTATTTATTATTATGCTCTCTGGTGTTTGTGTGTTTTGACCGCATGGCTTACAAATATATGCATGACTTTTGTAGGCCGGAGATACATAGGTTACTCGGGGGATCAAGGACAGTACCCAGCAGGTGATTATGATCATTATCCAGATTATCCAACATATCCTGGAGGTCATGGAGGTCATGTCATGTCATCAACACATGTTGCAAGTTATTCAGAATATCGAAATTATTCTGAACGACCTCCAAGTCCTAGTGAAAGATCTGAATCTCCTTCAATTAATCGACCCCTTAATTCAGGTATATACTATATCCACAAATAAATTGTTCTTCTCAAATTCTTTCCATCTCTTCTATATTATCATAAATCAGTCTTTGTATTTCGATTTATAAATATTTTGGCGAGGTCGAGTAATAATGGGTATAAATGTGATAAAACTTAATCATGTTGCTGAATAGAGAGTATTCTTTTATCTTTTCTAAGAAATTTATAACATAATAATAACACTATATTCAACCCCTTCGCTAACTACCTTAATGTTGTTGCTCATCATGACGATGATGAGTTTACGGCCGTCTCATTTAGTGTTTAGCCATTCACTCTCATGGCATACTCCACCACTACAGTTCCCCACTACAATTTCTTTCTTTCGGTAGTATATTTTTAGTTCCGACCGGCGTCTTCAGTCTTGTCACCCATCTGTCTCTCTATATATATAGTGGAACGATAATGAGGATGTGCACTTACAAACACGCACTCAAGATGTATTTATGTATATGTTTTTTTGTGCGTGAGAGTGGTACAATCCACTCACTTTGCAGACAGTAGGGGGAAAACTATACAGATTTTTGTCTGTGCATCTTGCATTTCCAATCCCTCTCTCTAACCCTTCCTCCCTCTTCTTCATCCTGTACTCCTCCTGGCTGATTTGGCAGTGTGTTTCCTATTTACTCTCTCCTGTTCCATATATTATTATCTGTTTTCTATCATTTCACATTGAACTAATATTTGAAGATATAGAAAAGATATGATTTCCTTTCCATTCAAACATTCAAGTTAGTTTTTTTATGTTTGTGTGATTCTCTGATTTTTGTTTTGATTTGGGGTGGAGGTGATTCATGTGAGTTGAGTTATTTACCCATTTTCTCCTTCATATACATTTGAATATACACATGTGGTTATGGACTGTCTGATTCTTTGTGTTGTCATTTTGTGGGATGTGACAAATATGTTGAGGTGTCAACAGATGACTGTTCCGCTTTTCCTTGGGAGTGACTGACAGCAGCCAGTGAAGAGTCACTGATGGATCCTATTGACACACTCTGCCCTTATTAAATACACACATAACCACCCACCCCCCATAAAACTGTTGTCTTCATTTCCTTTGAATTTTCTCTAATATTGGTGACTTTAGGTTTTTTGTTTGTGCATCATGATTTTTTTAAGAAGAAAAGATAAGGAATTCCTTCGAAGTGACAAATTGTTATTCAGTGAATGTTTCATATAGTTAAAAAGTGATTCAAGATAAATTATTATTTTTCTTGTTGAAAATTTAATTTGGAAAGCCTAAGAAAAATGAGAGTATACTATTCAAGAGAGTAGGATGCCAAAATCTACTATTTATATTCGTCTCAAATGTGGTAATTCATTTGCGTACACACCCAATGTCTCTTGTGTTATTCTTATATGAATGTTTGAAAATCGGATAGTTCAGCATGTGCGCAAGAATTTACTGTATAATGCTACAAAATATTTATACGCTAATTCAGTAACAGTTTTACACGTAATTGTTTCATTGTGACGGTATAAATTGTAAATTGCTGTGTCCCCTCCTCCCCGTCTTTTTCTCTCTCTCTCTCTCTCTCCACATCTCGACTCTGGCTCCATGGAGAGAAAGAACTGTTGGTGGTTTTTGATGCGGAAATTATTTTTTTCCCACTTACCTCCTGAAAAATATGGCATCATTTGATATTTGGCGTAGGGCCAAATAACCGAAAGAGAGTCTTGCTTTTGTCATCCCCTTCTCTTTTATATTGTGAGAAGGAGAATAAGGGAAAGAATAAGCTGTCTTCTTTCACACACGCTCCCACTCTACTAGGTCTCTCGCTTTTCCTTATTTTTCCAAATCTTTAATGTTGTGACTCAAAATGAAATGTATGAAAGTGAAGATCATCATGAAAACGCTGGGGAGTCAGTCAATCTTTTTAATATTTTCTACATGAATCTGTTTGTAATATGAAAAAAAATATTTTTTTCTTTACATTTTGTTTGCTGATGGTTGGTAATCATATGTTATGTTTTGTACTATGTGCATGTTACAATTTTTGCATCTTGGCTCTTAGCTCATATTCAGAGCTGGAGGAAAGTTTTAGCTACATTTGGTGTGTGTGTGTGAAATAGTGTGAATAGATTTTTTTTCCAACTCGATCGATACTGTATGTATAATATATATTATAAAGATGGTTATTGTCCTTTTTAGATTACCTGCGGCAAGGAGGTTACCCTCCCTCGGGTTATGATGAAGCCCAAAGTAATGGTATGTTAACAAATAATATATTTGATTGATGGTACAAAAGATGATGTATTTAGAACTCAAATCGATTTTACCTATTACTCAATTCTTTAAAATCATTGTATTCTTTTCCCGTTCTTGATTTGTTGTGTGAAAGTTGGTCTGTTTTCCATTCTCTCATATCCTCCCCTGTCATTCTTTTCCTTTTGTATTCCTTTATTCTCGTCAAACCTTGACAATCTCTGAGACATGTACAACAAATTTGAGAGTATGAAATGTAATATATATTCAGATATAAAAACAAAATCTGCAATATAATGTGTTGTCTATCATCCATGAGGACGTCGAATGAATGTAACAAAATTATTGTTTTTTATATTTAAAGGAGATATTTCTCAGTTTCTCGACCCGGGTGTGGCCCCTTCCAACTCTCACCCCGCCTACGGTAATAAGAAATAATTTTAATTGCTTGGGATTGTGTATGTAATTGTGTCATCAATATATAGATCACATGTATCCTGTTTATGTGTGAATACATACACACAAACATTCAGGTTCAATATTTTTATACACCGCTTTAAATTATTTGTCATGTCAGTAAAGTGAGTAATAAGTGGCTAATTTTATGTGTGCAATGTACTCTGTGATGGTGGCTGAGCTTGGAATTTTTGTTTTTTTGTATGATTTTGGTTCTGGCCCTCATTGTTTTGTCGACACACCTATCATTTATATATTGTCCATCGACACCCCAAATGATTAGGAGAAGAGGATAATGGCGGCGTTGGCTACTGGAATAATACCGGAAGCACCTCACATTATGGAAACCTTCCTATACGGCCATCATATTTAACAGGCAGTGGTATCGATGACAATCAACCATCCCCATCTGTAGTGCCAAACAATAAAGATGATGCAGGATCTGACCCGAGGATTCAGTCCCCTCCTGGTCACCTACATCATCACCATCATCATCATATTTTGGGCAATCATGACGACAATAACTCCTCTGACTCCAACCTTATGAATTCAGGTTCCGTCACCCTCTTTTTTTGTCGTCGTCGTCGCTTTTTTCTTTTTTAAAATGTTCGATCTGCCGTCACTAATTTAACCCAGTCCTTATTACTATTATAATTTTGATACTTGACTCTTTATATTATTCTGTTACCTTTTTACTATTCGTTTCCAATTTGCTTCTCAGTGTCTCGGCTAGTTGAACTGTTGTATTACATGAGTATTTATTTGCTCAAGTTTCTAATATAAACTTTCTATGTACGTATGAAAATTCTTGTACGGCTTTTCATATTCTACATAAAACACTATCACTGATTGAATTGGGATGATGTAATGTCTTTCAGAACTTATCTAATACCTATATACTTTTCGGACGGTGTAGAATGGTTGTGTACTAAATCGGATTGCATATTAATTATTTGTTCTTTTTTGTGTGCCCAGGGGTCAGGTGGAGAGATCCAGATTTGCACGAAGTAATCCAATTTTTAGGGAATCCCAATGCCGTGGTAAAAGCAAATGCCGCTGCATATTTGCAGCATTTGTGTTACATGGATGATCCAGTGAAAGCCAAAAGTAAGTCAAAGTACACAGTAGTCAACCTTCACTAGTCTTTTTCAAGCAACTAAACATTATCGTAACAAAGATGTAACATTATTTGTCCGTCTTTTTATCATGTGCTATAGCAAGGGCATTAGGAGGCATCCCTCGTAAGTATCAGACTTTATAATCCTCTATACCACCAAGTATACTATAATCTTTTTCAAATTTTCCCTAATAATTATTTTGTACAATGTTTCAGCCCTTGTTGCTCTTCTCAGTCATGATCAACCGGAAGTGCACCGGAATGCCTGCGGCGCTCTGAGGTATTTTTCAATCCTTGTCGCTTTCTCGGAACAAACACGAGTTTTTGTATAGTTTGTATTTATTTGTTAAAAGAGAAGGATTGTAATTCACACTTTTATTATTTGTTGTAGAAATCTATCGTACGGACGGCAGAATGATGAAAACAAAAAAGCAATCAAGAGCGCTGGCGGCATTCCTGCATTGGTTAGACTGCTAAAGAGAACACCGGATAATGAAGTAAAAGAACTGGTCACTGGAGTTTTGTGGAACCTTTCATCGTGTGAAGTAATTTTTTTGTATATTATATATTATATTGTCCATTAATTTTTATCATTATTCTCAGGGATTCTCTGATGGTCACTTAGATGGAACACGAATAATTATCTTAGTTTATGTAGTTATTAAGCCATTCAAGAAATATCAAGTTTACTCAAGTATTACATGGTTTTATATTTTCAGGAATTGAAAAAGGCGATAATAGACGATGGTGTAATCGCTTTAGTTAATGCTGTAATAATTCCTCATAGTGGTTGGGATCGAAATAATAGTGGTACAGGCACAAGTCACATTCCAGACGCTTGTTGGTCCACTGTCTTCAAAAATGCATCGGGTGTCCTCAGGTAATGTCACCGTAATGTCTCTAATTGTGTAGCTAAAATTGTTGATTGTTTTTTGAATATTTGGATTAATTGATTAATTATTTATTTTCACTATGTAAATAGGAATGTGAGTTCAGCAGGAGAATATGCAAGGAAAAAACTGAGAGAATGTGAAGGTTTGGTGGAAGCATTGCTTCACGTAGGTAGGTTGTCTCCGCCGGTATAACTAGAATGTTCATAAGAATCATGTTCGTCGTAATTAATCAATTGAACCTTTTGTTACAGTCCGTGCTGCATTGTCTCGAGCCGACATAGATGATAAAAGTGTAGAGAATGGTGTTTGTATCCTTCGAAATTTAAGCTACAGATGTCAAGAAGTAGAAGACCCCAATTATGACAAACATCCACCTCCGGCACAAAGTAGAGCAGCAGCTGCCACTACCCAAGGTAAAGGTGAAAATCTTGGTTGTTTTGGAGCCAACAAAAAGAAAAAGGAAGCAGCTTTGGCTGCCTCTTCCCCCAAGGATGGTCATCCAAATAGCGGTCCTACTCGGAGTTCCAGTCAAAATAAAAACGAGCCCATTCGTGGAATGGAACTTTTATGGCAACCCGAGGTTTGTTGCGGCTTTTTTAAAAAAATTAAATCATCATGCTAAATATTTTTGTATCACCATAAATGTAGCTAAACATGAACTTTTCAACTTTGTAGATTGTTCAATCGTATTTGGCTCTCCTCTCAAATTGTTCAAATCCAGAGACTTTAGAGGCAGCAGGTATAATTTAAATATGGTTTTATATCATGTCAAGAAAATTGTGACATGTACGTACTATGTAGTTATATTAGACTCTTTGGCGAAAAGGAAAAATAATATTTTTATAAGCGGGAAAAACAATTCTACCTATGTAAAGTATAGGTAGAATTGTTTTTCCCGCTTATAAAAAATGATTTTTCTTTTTTCGCCAAAGAGTCTATTGTTAAAAGGTTTTACTCATAAATAACACTTTAATTGATAATATTACAGCTGGGGCCATTCAAAACTTAGCTGCTTGCTACTGGCAGCCCAGTATTGAGATTCGAGCGGCTGTGAGAAAGGAGAAGGGTCTCCCTGTTCTTGTCGAGCTTTTACGTATGGAAGTGGATAGGGTAGTCTGTGCTGTTGCGACTGCATTGAGAAATTTGGCTCTCGACCAACGAAATAAAGAACTCATAGGTTAGTCATAAATGTCACAAATTTTGAAGGAGCTTTTTTATACAAATTATGCTTCAATTTAATAAAAGAGTGTTTCGATGTATGTATTTGACAATGTATATGTGTTTGGATACAGGTAAATATGCCATGCGTGATTTGGTTCAAAAGCTTCCATCATCAAGGCCTCACGATCAGGGAACTTCTGATGACACTATAGCTGCAGGTAATTTCATGAAATATGTCACGAGGCGAATAGTACCCCACATGTTACAAAGGGCAAAAATTTCTGACATGTCTGAAAATGTTTTTTTCAGTTTTGGCTACCCTAAATGAAGTAATTAAGAAAAATGCAGAGTTTTCCAGGTATTTACCGTGTGTACATATAACTCGGTGTGCAAGCATTTCATCAAAAATTTACCTTCATTTGTGTAATTTTTCATTAAATTTATAGATCTCTGATGGAAGCCGAAGGAGTAGAAAGACTTGTATTACTAACGCAACAAAAGCGACGCTACTCTCCTCGTGTCGTGAAATTCGCTTCACAAGTTTTGTATTCCATGTGGCAACATCAGGTATTAAAGAGTCTACTTACAAATTAAAAATGAAAACGTTTGAGCTGATTGGCTTTTGACTGAATTGCTTCGTGACTTTTCTAAAATTTTGTTTCGTTTGACTTTTGTAGGAACTAAGAGAAGTGTACAAAAAAGCAGGTTGGACAGAACAAGACTTTGTCAGTAAAGGAGCAAGCGGCCGAGGTGGTAGTCCTGGTCCTGGCAGTGGAACTGAACCGAGCTCAGCAGGTATAGTTTTTTTTCTAGTATTTAATAATCATTTCCCTAATGTCAGCGGTATATTGACAAATGACTATTTACTACCAGGCTCGCCGGTCAATGCCAACAGTACATTAAATCGACCTATGGCTAGCCAAAGCGGGACGAGATACGAGGATAAAACTATAAAAATTAGAAGAAATGGTAATTTGATGAAAAATTTTAGACCTCAATGTGGAGTACTTTTTAAATCATTGTTTGAATAACAAGTAACCATAAGATCAGTACATGAATATGAGTTAATTAATTGAGATATTATTTCTTGTTATAGCAGATGATGCAAGCCCTAACGTAAGTAAAAATTATTATTACCTTATATCATCCTATGTCAATTTATAAATTTTCCATTTTTGATTTTTTGAATAATGTTTTCAAAACAGTATGGAGCAAATAATTCCCAAATACCAAAGAGCCCACCACCTTCTTATGCCCAAGTGAGTATGCATTCTAAATTATGCCGACTAATTTGGACTTGCATTTTGGAGTGCCAATTCTTAAACTTTTAAATTGTATATATCAGGGAGAAGATGTTCCATTAGCAGATATGCCTTACCCCGATGGAGGATCACATGCCCCTCCTCCAGGCGCTTTCCGAATGTACCCCAATCAGCCGGTAATTTTGTTTTGATCATGATTTCTTGTCATTGCTAATTGTGGAATCTGTGACTACTGACTATAACATGGTGCATAATTTTGTAGTGTTTCTGAAACTCTTCTCTCTTCAATCCTCTTCTCTCTAATATTATATTATCTCACTTCACTCACTTGCTGTGTTTTTAATCATCTTCAGCTTATTGTCCAATTTAACTCTTGGTAGAATTGGCGTGCAATTTTCTTCAGTACTTGTCCGCACATGGAAGCAGACTGTTATTATTGAGCGATATTTCTAGTTCAAATTATTCAAATGTTAACGTTCTACAAAGCATATGTTAATTGTTAATTAAAGTAAATACTACGAACGGTTCGTAACGACCCATATAATGATTTACAATGAAAGGACTTGGAATCCTAGGACTTGTCAGTATGTATTACTGTACGAATTATGGTAAATAGTAAGCTGTCAGGAAACCGGGAAAAAAGTATTGAAAAGTAGAATGAATTGAGAACAGGAAAATGTAGGAGAATTTCAATTGATTTGACTGACGCTGATATTTCCAAATTAAACTAAAAAGTAATAAACATACACATTACGAGATTTATGGCAAGAGGAAATAAATGATGTGTGTGCCTTTCTTTCTTTCATCTATCGTAGCCTGGACAGTAAAAGTTCTCACCTGGTGGGTCTTTCTCGTTTCACTCACTTGTTGTTCACATTTGATTCATGTAATCACTTCTTAGATTGCTGAATCATTAATGCATGTTTTCTGATTCATCCTCAACTTTTCTCTTCTTATTATTTCTTTAGTACTTTTGTTACATGTGTTGTGTGTGTAAGTCTAGATGTTATATAACAAATTTACGATAATGTGTGTACTGTGTACTACACAGTGTGTAGCCTACACAGTGTAGGTACAAAGTATACTTTTGGATTGTGTAAAATACCTTGTAGAGTTTTGTTTAGAGTTAATCTTCAGGCTAATTAATTTAACTTTCTTGTGTTTTATTTGCACGCATGATTTCATTGTTTTGTTAAAGAAGTCTCATTTTTTGTCATATTTTTAGCATCAATGAAATGCAAGATATAGTTCATGAAATTTCCCTCTGTAGTTATAGAAAATTATCACACCGTCGTAATCAACACAGTAGTAAGATCATAATTCACATGTTAATCTGGTTTTCTTTTATTAATGCAGGTGAAGCCCGGAGAGCCGCTTTATGCTCAAGTTAATCGTGAAAAGAAAAAGAACCGCCATTTTGAAGGAAACTCTAGAGTATATGGAGGTTAGTAAAATATTGATTACGTAAATATTTCTACAAATACAAATAAATGACGAGGACGATATTCTTGAATAATGCTTTTTTCGTAAAACTTGTTTAAATGTGATTATTTTGAATAATATTCTATTAAATTTTCTTTTATATGTTTATAGATGATAGACTCTAAAAGTTGACTAATACTAAACATGTATTTTTCCAACAGACAATTCAAATTCTGTCTCAGTGGACAATTTGTCTCAGCATCATCAGGTCTCAGCAAATTTATATTTTTGAATGTGTTTGACTTTATTGGATTCGTAAAATTTTGAAATTTATAATTGTTGCTAATAAATAATTTCTGTTTCTTTTTTCGTTTATTAGCAACCTGCGGGAGATTCCTGGGTGTAATAAATTTCCTATTTATTAGTTACTACTACATAATATCTTACAACAAATCATCATAATCAAATTCCAAGATCAAACTTCATGACTTTAACCCCTTACCCCCCACCCCCTCGATGGAGTACATAAGAAGGAAGAAAAAGGAACAAATATTTATTGTAAAATCCTCTTGTGTGCTGCGTGAACTATAAACTCTACTTTTTGGCTATTTGTACATAAAATAGAAATGTGTGAGTGAGGAACTTACTACGATTTCGAGTGAGAAAGAGAGACAGAAAGTGGAAAAAAATAGTCGATCGAACTTAAACTACAGACTTGGAATAGAATCCTGACTTTGTCGTCGTTCTATACATTTATTGTCGGTGATCGTATGTGTGATCATCAGTGTAAAAGTTTTACAGTTTTTTCTTGGTCACTCCTGTGCTTCATCAACTACATCACGTTTACATCTTTAAAAGAATTTCTATTTATAATCATTTCAACCCTTCGTCCCATGTTTGAGGACACAAATGGAGAACTGCTGAAAATAATGAATAGCTGACGGAACCACACATTTTGTTGTTGTCTAATCATCATCAAGTCATCATCATCCGACAAAACTCTCTCTTCCTCCGCTCTCGTCTAACAAGAACAGCCGACGGACTTGTGTACACAGGATCACGATAAAGTAAGCAGCTAGCTACCTGCAACTACTTATGATTAAATTACTGACATTAATAGTTTATTACCAATGAAATGAATATAAAGTAACGAAAGGCCATTTAAGTCACACGAAAAAATGTAATGTTAGTAGATGTAATGCACAAAGCTATAAGAACACACACTATCATTCACTCACTCATCTTTGATATTTTTGAGGGTGGACATGAACCCTCTTTCTACTCCTTTCTCGGCTTTATCCTTTGCTATTAATATATTATTAGACTAAGATTAAGCACACAAATGACATTTTTTTCTATGATCAATTAATTTATTTTTATTTCACACATAATAATTTCTTACATAGCATAATAATGTGTGTGTACATATATGATAGTCTTTACTCTTAGACTCAAAATATTATATCAGTCTTTAACAGTCAGACTCATAAGAAGGAAATTCCTTTGTAAGCTGCACATAATTAAGACTACGACGACTCTTGGCGTCATTACAGGACTGGTACAAGTCACCTGCAACACTTTTCAGGGAGGGTTTTTTGTAGAGATTTCCATTTGTTCGATCCAATTTCCATTTCTCCAAGGCAGCAGCATGTTTTTGAAATACTGGAATGACTTCTCCTTTCCTTTGTGATTGTCTGTTCGGGTTTTGTTGGCACTTTGCTGATCGAACTTTACCATAAAGTTTCTGATCATGCCCACATAAATCAATTAACGGTTGACCTGTAATCTTGTGCTTTTCAAGAATAGCTTGATTCTCTTCTGGATTTTCTTTTCCTTTTGGTTTTGTTAAACCATGATTCACCCTCATCGCTAGAACATTGTTATAAACTTTTGCATCGGGACACAGACTTCTGAGTTTAACGGAACTGTCCTCACTAGAAAGCTTGAGATGGATTTCCATGATTTGTTTCGTGAGTTGAGGATTCCAATTAAGACTACGATGGCCATTGGATATACAAAATATTGATAGTGACGACTGACTCAATCCGAAAATATTGGCAGACTTTTCCTGAGTCACCGCATCCTTCTTATTCTCGAAGTAATACGTCATGGCAGCGAAATACACAGAGGTCAAATCTGTTCAAAAACATTAATAATAATGTTTAAATGATGTTTAATTGTTGGCATTTGTCAATGAGAGAGAGAGAGGCTATTAAAATTTTAAAAAAATTGGTGTGCGTGAGAGAAAGTATATATATATATATATACCTTGGGCAACAAGAGAGAGAGACTTGAATTTAGTCTCAGCCCCACCACCACCATTCCATCATGGGCAGATCCAGATTAATAATAATGACCTACAACACAACATATACATACATTAAGTACACATGTGAGAGAGAGAGAGAGACTAAAATTCATATTTGCAACAATAGTAATTATTA
>WJFB01002893.1:0-16002 GCA_009870185.1 Pygmarrhopalites habei
ATTAGACATACCTGAATTCTTTGTCAAAAAGGTCCATGTCACCTACGACTCTTATGGACAGGCAACTGTGTTGAGAAATATTTTTCTGAGTAAGTCAGAGTGTGTTACTCTAAACATTTTGTTTTTTTTGAGTAATACTACTCGTACATCTTAATCCACTTAATCGTAATAACAAAATGCTGAATTTTTCCTATTTCTTAAATGTGTAGATCCCCTCGAGTACTACTTTTTCCTTTTTACCTACGTGAATCTAAGTATTGGTGCTAATCAAAACTATTTGTTGGGATGGGGAACGCTGATTGATACCTTGTACACAAATTTAGTGGACGATTATCTGAATTATTTCTTCCCTTGTGATGGACGAGGTGTTCCACCGATTGCTACCCAAGGCCGCCCTCAGTCTGAGTCAACTTTTAATACAGACCCAATTATTCAACGGTAAGAATATATTATAATTATATATAAAGAATACCATGAATATTTTTTACTACCTACGTATAAATTTGTCAAACATTTTAATGACAGAAATAATAGTATTACAAGTCCTTCAAGGACCGTTACTTCTCAACAACCAACTTTATTCAGAGCATCTATATTTCAAGAATGTATGACTGTCCCGGCCACTACTCGAGACACTGGATTTTCCCCTTCCAATACTTATTCCTACTTGGACATTTGGCGTAGTGAAACAATTTTGAACATTTTCATTGAAATGTGGATAACTGTCGACTGTAACGAATACGTGAGTATTATTATTATTCAGAATATGCACTCAGGTTTATTCATATTCAGAATATGATATTCTGAATATCAAATAATTCAATTGTGAACGCTTCTTACTTTGTACGTATTAGTACCACTTCTTCCCGCACAATTCAATTTTTGTTTTTGTGCAACCTTTAACCTTCTGTTGATTTATTTTTGTAGTGTAACCCTTTCCATCGTCACAAAATGTTTTATCATCTTGTCGTGAAAATACCTTGTTCATATTCTTTTTATTACATGCATGACTTACAGCGATCAAGTCTTCCGAGTGTGGAATTGGTCAAAGCCGTTAGACTTATTGTTCGACATGTACATTACTTTTCTAATTGCCTTAATGCACAAGCTCTTCATCCAATGGAAGAATTAAAAAGGTAATTACCTAGTAATATTTTATAGTAGTTCTCATAATAGTTGATGACCACCGACATTTTTCTCACATACTTATTGTATTAAAAGATTGACAACTGACTAATTGTAACTAAATTTTGATTTGATTGTCTAAGAACTGTCCTGCCACAATATCAAAAGAAACTTTATTTATTCCTTCGACATTTATTTAACCGTTGGCCCCTCGACAATTCGTTTCGAATTGTGTATGAAACATGGTTAAGTTATATCCAGCCGTGGAGGTATAACAAACCCGAGAATATGCGGTCCGTATTATTACTAGTACTATTTACTAAAATTACAAACTATTTGAATTTTCATACATTGAATCAATCGTTCTTCATTTCATATTTACTACGTAATATTTAATGTAATGATGAACTATTCTTGTTTTTTTCTCTTTTAGACATCGCGAGAAAGAGATTTATGGTGCCAAGGAGCCAAATGTGGACATAACACTATGGGCCGGTTTCCTCACTGAGAACATTTTATTTTACACTGCTATTTTTCAACAAATGTTACCCAGATTTCTCCGTGCTGACTTGACCTCTCAAAAGAATGCCCTCATGTTATATCGAGCTACAAAAGTATTCTCTGCTCAAGAGAACATCAAAACTTTTTTAGCCGAAATTGAATCCATGGTAATTCGATATTTGGCCAATCCAGAGTATCATCCTATTGGAAATCATAGCTTTTATCATGGAACGGGACACACGATCCCTGGTGGAGATGGGGGATCTAGTACTTTGACAGAATACTGTTCTCCAGCAAGGTTAGCCCATGTGAAACAACAAATCCTTGAATTGGAACCTACCAACTCTACTTACAGACCTTTATTTTCTGAGGAGACAAAACAGATGGTGAGAATACTTATTATTTTAACAATTTTGTGTGTGACGTAAAAGTGAACCATGTATTAGTAGCGTAAATCTTCATGGCTTTCATATTGTCAATTTTTTTACATTTTGTATTCCTAAAATTTTTATTTTATTTGTAACCCATAAAAACAGGTTAAGAGTACAGTGTTTGCCATTAAACAAGCTATTGACAGTTTAGAAACTACATCCGAAGCCACAGCACCCGTCAAACAAAAGTCTGGTTCTTTTTTAAAGTTTTGGGGTGACAGTGAAAATAGTTGGATGGGTGGTAAAGGAGATGAAGTCTCACTGACTGACAAATCAAGAGTTTCACAACTTTTGAGTTATTCTAGGAAGCAACTAATATTTCTTTTCGGTGTAAGTATTCTCTCATTCTCTTTTATAGTTTGTTTAATTTTTAATGTTTAATTATCATTTATATATATATATGATAAGAATGATAACTGTTGTAAATGTACAAATTCTAGCTTCTAAGTACAGACATCCAGTCACACGACTACAGTATTTCAGAAGAAACCCATTCAACGGAAGGGATGCATTTCACACCTGGAGAATTTTCTCCCTCCATTTTGTCAAAACTCACTCCAAGAGGAACATTCACAGAGGATATGTTGAAACCCAGAGGAAATCCTGATTTGGCTTCCCTACACACTCATGAAGTTGGATTTCTAGTTCAATTCTTTTACGCCATTTCAAGTCGACTGAATAAAAAAGTGAGCAGAATCATTACATGTCCAAAAAATCTTTTCCTTCTCAAAATTTATTTTTGAAGATTCAGAGCATTGTGTATTAGCAACATGTATTGAGCATATATGTATTGTTTTTGAAAAAAGAATATTTGTCATCAATTTTTTAATGAAATTCGTTTATTTTTAGTACGGCCAGCAAATTACAAGTCTTTACTTCTGTAAGGAAAAATGGGGGAAATATGCAAGAGCTTGTTTTGCACGACCCGTTTTATATCCCATTATTGAAAAGATGATTCCTGGTCGTCAAATCAAGACTGTCAGATATCTACCACCAAGAGTCAATCTCCGTCCTTTGGCTTCACACCTCCCTGTGTCTTGTGTCATAATTGTGATTCTTGCAGCATTAATTTTTAACTATAGTCCATGGGTAATCATTTTCTTGACAGGATTCTTTTATACTGGTTTCATTGGACTCGTAGGATGTTTAGAGAGAGGTGAAGCCGTTGACCAATTGCTGTCATCATTTGGTCCATATATTCACAACACTGAAGAATCAGAATATTTTGATGAGTAATTTGTCTTCTTAAAAATGTTACCAAAAATTTCATTGGCATTTTATAATAGTATGTATTGTTAATAATAATTGTTCGCTAAAATAACAACAAAAATGGGAGTTTGATAACTTGTATTAATAAGATTTTACAAATGCGAAACACCTTCCTATTTTTGAAGACTTAATTGTTACTTATGTACTCTAAACACATTATTATTATAGTGATAAAACACTATTTAACCTAATACAAAGTGTATACATTTTCCATGATTAATTCTTGTTTAAACTCATTTTTTCCTCTGGCTATAATTTATTATTAATAAAAAAAAGCAACAGAGAAAAAATTCAGTTTTATCGTTTGATCATGAGGACGACAAGAACAAATTTAGACGAGACTTCCGTGACTCTAAAGTTTCCGCCTCTCTTGTGATATCTCATATTGTATTATGGTACTGGGATTAGGCTGGATGACCAATAATGACCATTTTTACAATTAATTGGAACAGAGTGCGTGATAGTTACTATACTATAGCAGTAGCCTTTCATCTGAATCTCAATTTTGGTTTTCGGGTTTCTCCTTCCCTGAACTCGGAAAATAGAGAATATTGGGACAAACTTGGCAAGCCGCTGGAGGATTTGAATGGGTTTTGACAGTTCACGAGTTAGAGTTAGTAAAGTGTAGTGATTAGTTAAATGTGGGGTGCGGGAGAAGTTGTCAACTAACAATGTTACTTTTACTAATCCCTAACGTTCCCTAGCATTCATGTCGTAATTGAAGTAATTTGCTGGCAGACAACTGACACTTTGATTGTGTACTACCAACTAGAGGTAAATTTTACTTATCTCACATTCTATTGTTGTTATTGTGTGTAATTCTTATAGCTACTCAATAAAAATCAAATAATATTTGATGTATTGAATGTAATATTATTACATTTTGACACATTGGTATAATAGATTTGGAATTACTAAAGCGTAACTATCTCTCAGGAAGATCATCATCAGGTGTTGGCCCTTGAAATGTATTTTCACTACTTTTACACTACTACAATGCAATACTCTCTCTCTTTGTTGATTATCAACAGTTGATATTATTGTGACTTTCATCAAGGGTACATCAATGGAGAATTTGTTTATTAGATACTTATATTATATATTTCACTATAATCAGATACTTAGTCCAAAGAGTAGTAATAATCTTTGTATTACTACTCTTTGGGGGAGTCAGGCTTAGCTGACGAAGAAAAATATCATTGTAGTTGTTCCAAGTTTTTATCTTATGTAAAAGTTACTAAGTATGTAGGGAATTTTCTCAAAAAACGTTTCACTCAATTTTTTGTCCATTTAATGTGTCTATTATACACATATGAACATACACATAGTAAGTACAAATAATAATATCCCTCTCTACATATTTAATTATATATGTATGCATAATGCATCTCTGAACTGTATATTATACCTATTATTTTAAAGTTTAAATTAGTTGAGTAGTAAAGAAGTGTTGGTAATCTGAGCTTTTTCTTACTGCCTCTGTTCAGTGAGATAAGGATGAATTGCAGACGTATTGAATGAATGATATATCTGGAAAAACGTAGGCATCAATACTTTCTGAATATAAAATGAGTACCAGTGTACATAGTCCAGTTTCATATTTCAACTTGAAATTTTCAAGTCCATTTTGAAGATGAAATAGGAGACATTTATTATAATTGCATATTTGAATTCAACACCCCATTATTGTGTAAATAATTACTACTTTTTTAAGTAGACACATTTAAAGTATTCACGCTGACTTTGCTCAACTAGAATCCAGTCACAGACATGTTCTTAGGTTTTTGTATATATGATGATGTACTTACATACCTAAACGAGACACCTCTGAATTCTCTCTCTCTATCCACTTGTGTAGACAGACACTGAACGAATGTTAGTCTCCCGAAGGATATTGTATAATTCACCACCACACATTTTTATTCACGTCGGTGTTTTAATTTTTTTTCTCTACACATTGCTTTGAACATTCCAGGTTGTGGCGAAAAATGGAGGAAGGACAAATGCTTTTGGACTCTCTAGTAAATGACCTACAACAATCCGTTTTTGATATCCCATTCGACGCATGGTTTGAAATTTGCAAGAAAGTCCGGTTTGACGTCCATGAAGTACATAAGAGTATACAACTTAAAGAGCTGACTGATGTCGAAGCCCGTCTAGCGTATGCACGCTATATGTTCCACGTGTCCACAAATTATAGGTAAAAAAAACAGTGTTTTGACAACATAGGTCTAATAATATATTTACTTTCTTTAAGAAAAAAGATTGATCAATGTATTCTTTCTAATGACCAATAATTAATGAATGCAGGGAACTGTACAAGTCCATCATTACTGGATATCCGGCATTTCAATTTCCTGACGAAGTGAAAAACATGCTTATGATGGCCAAGATTCATGATCACGAGAAGGAACATCAAGAGTCTTCTCGTCCTGGGCTATCAAGTCTCAGTTCTCAAACTTCAAAATCTCCAGTTATTCAGAGTCAATCTACTACGACAGCAGCAAGTATTATGGACAAGAACAAGTCTGATAATTTAAACTGCAGTCAGAATAAAAGAATGATCTCAAGCAACAACAGGGATGATGATGATTCAGTTCAAAGGGAAGAACCTTCGAAATGTACAGAATATATTGGAAAGCCTCGTCTCATGGACGGGTCCTCTCGTCTTTTATTTATTAATCCTGAACCTCCAAGTAAACAAATGAAAATGAGTGATCCAGTTTTTCTTCCTTGCTCATCCACGACTCCACCGACAGTATCACCGTTTGTTGACGAATCCTGTACTCATCTAGACCGGAGTGAAGTTTATGACACTATGAGGGAACAAAGTGGTCAAGGAGATGGGGAGGAAGAGTCGGAATCTCTTCAATCCACACAACAACAACAATCAAATTTCAACTATCCTTCCCAGTCTGGGAATTTCAAGAGAGACACTATTCAACCGACGACACCAGTAGACTTGCCAAAAATGACTATCAACTTTCCATGGGTAACTCCTCGTCTCATTTACATAAAGCCAAAGATGAAGGGTCAAGGGAACATAAGACATCCAATTCTTGGCGCAGCAATGATATTGGGAAATTTCATCTTGGCCTCCTGTGATAAACGTTCGACAGATCCAAGAAGTGTCAGAAATGAGATGTCAAAGGATTCGGAAAGTTCATTATCATTTGAAGAAGAAGAAAATGTACAAGTAGTAGGGAAGTCCTACAGTCCCTCAATGCCCACCAATGCTGGTCCCAGTACAGGTCTCATGGATTCTCTCTCAAATGAACAAACTACTGCAAATAGTTTAATTGAAAATGAATTGTCAAAGTGTACAAGGAGTGGGGACATTTCACCCTCTGTTGAAGAAGAGTACGAGGAGGAGGAGGAGGAGGAAGAGGAAGAGTCGGAAGGGGAAGAAGTGCCTCTAGAATCTTTTGGTGACTGTTTTGAAAGACGATCTAGTGTTAGTGGAAGTGACCCGGATAAAACTGATCATGATGTTGGGGATGGAGTGAGTATCATCAGTTCATTGTCCGACTCTAGTTCAAGTTTTTACTCTGCATCTACTGTTGTTAATAAAGATAAAAATCAGGTTGTAGCTACGACTCAACAACGACAACCACAATCGTCTTTTCCAACTTGTTCAATATTACCTTTGCCTGGTACGAATGGAATTTTCTGTAACAAAATGTTTAGAATCACCGTTGACAATGAATATTATAACAAGACTCATCCTGTTATGACACCTCCAAGTCCGATTGCATCGCCCAGTTTACCTTCAACAATTCCAACTCCAGTTGATAAGATGTCTATTCAGCCAGCAAATATTTATCATGACACCGATGAGAGGGTTATCAACAACAATAGCAACGGGAATCCTTATGTTTCCGGGACAATACTTGACATACAATCAAATACTCCAAAGATAGTTTTACCTCCAACAGTACCATTTCATTGGCATACTGTCAATTTTCCAGCTAACCAAAATTCTCCACCCAAAATTTCAACTGCAACTGTGGACATTGGATTTACAGCTCAGTCAAATTTCCAATTTCCTCCTCAGTCAAATTTCCAATTTCCTCCTCAGTCAACATCGACAGGAATTCCTTTTTCCAATCCATGGGTTGAAGCATTTAATGCCACTAAACAGCAATCACCTGATGTGGAGGCTCTTGGTACTGTCTATATGAATATAAAGCAAGTCTGAACAACACTGTCAGTCAAGATCAGTTGGGTCTGTCTCTCATCCCACATAGCAACTTCTTTATTGTAAATCGTTGAGTTCCGTAGTCATACTCCTTCCTTAAATTTATTCAGAGTATTATTTCATGTTTTAAATGTGTGTCAAAGTTTTTCAATGTCAAACTTGTTCTTCGTATTATTTGTTTTTTTCTTAATATTCTTTAAGATATATATGTATTGTATATATGGTGCATATATTGGTTGTGTGTACATTACTTAATTCATCTCTTTTATCAAGAATTAATATTAGGTATTTAGGCTCCTTAAGTACTGCCTAAATATCTATTATTCAGATACTTACAATTTATTTTCTCCAGGTGAATCCACAATAGATACTGATAAATAGTATACTCGCAGTAAAAACTTTATAAATACTTACTGTGCAATCTAAAGTTTACATTGTCTTGTGATATATACTGGAATTTATTTTTGTCTACTCATCAGTGCAGCTCTCTGTTTGATTACAACGATTTCAACTCGTTGATATTTTCTTCCATTCCACACTGTCTTCCCCCATAATGTACATACATACTGTGGTTCGAAATGACCTTGGGGAACTATTATTATTATTATTAAAAGTACAAACGACGGTAGCAATAAGAAAAGTGCACGAATAATGATATTATCTAATATTGATCATAATTAATTTGTAATATGAAGAAAATACTTGAGTTTTTGACTTTATTGCATTTTAATAATAATCTGTTCCAAGTTTAGTGTGTCAACTTGATAACTTTCAATCGAAGCCAATAAATGACTGGACAATGTCGGTGATCAACTAAGTCACAGAAGTTTTGGTATTCAACAGAGCGTTAATAGATTATAAATAATTGTTATTGATTCTTCGATCATATAAATTACAGTAATGTATTAGATTGTACATAAATGTAACCAAATGTGCAATGTATATTATACTATTTACAATGATTGAATGATGCACTATGACGATATGATGTCATGTGTACAACATTGTTATGAACATTAGAATAAATTCTTCACTACTGCCTTATTTAATTTACTTGCATTACTGATTATTGTTATCACTCTCCAGGGTCTCGGTCATTGATGGTAAACCTGCTCTCACTTTGGTGGTGATCTTGTCAGAGGTCAAGTGGAGTTTTCGTCTCAAGGACTCATTGGCCATTTTTGTGTAAATAATTTCTTCCGGTTTACACAAGCCGTCTTCCAGCATCTCTCTCATCTTTTTTGACGGGGTGACCACATTTTTGAAAATTTTCCTCAGATGATCATCTTGTTTGGGACTGTCATGGACTGTCCATGGAAGTGGGTTTGTGTCCTCGCCATCGGTCAATTTTGTTGGCGATGTAGAGAAATAGGATGTCATTTTTACTGAAATGCTGGAATTGAGAAGTAAGTTCAGTAAAAAAATAAAATTAGTTACCAATAGCAGAATGTATACTTTATTCTAGTCACCTGTTGCCAGTTGATCTTGATCTCCTCTCGAGTTTATTGTTGTCCTTTGAGATTCTTAGAAATCCTCCTAACACCATAGAACATTAAATTACTGCAGAATTTTCTCCAGATTATGTAATCCCAATTAAAAAACTGACTAACGGTACACTTGTTCCATCCATCCCACGTCCTGAGGATCTACTGTCTCGATCCACTTGGATGGAGATATTTCGGATTTTTTGGACAGTGGAGTTGGAGGGAGATGATGATGGCCAGGACACGGAGTCACGTTCGTCGGGTCGTGCTAAAATTGAGGACCAAGAACGTCTGTCAGTATTTCAACCCAGTACATTATACTCGCAAAGGAGGCAAGAAGGAGAGAAGTAAGTCTCAGAGGCGTTCTTTTCATAAGAATTACAATTAGTGACTATCATTCGTGTTGAATATATGTATTGTGTGTCGCAGAGATTTCGGATGCAATAAGGAAGTGGCATGTCAAGGGCAAGTCAAGGCTCAAGGAGGTCAAAATACACTGTGGCGAGAGCAAGACCAAACAAATAGGCTGAAATTGTGCTGCCCATGGGAAATTTGACTGCTAAGCATCCTAGGAAATCCAAGAAAGGGTCCTAATTAAAATTAAAATTATGGAAGTCCCCATGAGTCAAATTAATATCCAACTGACCAGTGCATATTCTAGTGCGCATCTTGTCCATCTTCTCCATCTCTACACACTTTAAGTATCACAAAAGTATGTACTTGTGAGTACACACCTGGAGTCTGAGTCTCATCTGGGATTTACCATTTACATTTACCACAGGAAAAAGTGAGCTACACACTTACACAGGTGAGTAAAGGAGGAAGAGAAAAAAAAGAAATGATTTTTTAACCAGCTTTCCTTCTCTATACTTGTATGTATTTGTAGTGTACGTATTATCTACGATATGAATGGAAAAACTTTACTCGCAATGAGTTTTTGTACGTCACTTATATTGAAATAACTTTTTAGAAAAGAACCTCTGTTGATCGCACTCTCTCCCCGTCGTCTGTTGTGTGTGTGTCTCAGAATGACTTTGAGTTTTGAGTAAGTGGCACTTGGGAATTAATTTCTGTCAGGGGACACAGCAGGGATAAAATTTGTACAATTATTCAATTCAATAAAGCAGTTGGTTGCAGGCAGGGGTAAAGTCAGAGAGAGAGAGAGAGAAACGATAAAGTACCAATACAATCACTCCTTGACGAACTCTTCTTTTTTTAAATTATAATTACCAATATCCATACTCGTCAGTAGTCAGTGCACACAGTCCTTTTATTTATTTCCGGGTGTGTGTGTGTGCGTGTGTTCTCCTCCTCCTCCTCCATCATCTTCAGAGAAAGGAGAAGACATCGCCGGATTTTCAATATTTGGGTCAGCAAAAGTTTGTTGTTGTTGTCATTTTTTAAACGTCTACAGTTTTTCCTGTGTGTGTGTCATCTCTCTCTCTTGTCAGCTGTCACCATCATCAGATTGTGGGACTATGTGCAGTGTGAGATATCGACCTCAGTTGACCTAAACAGGGGTGTCGTGGTGTATGCGTTTGTGTCTGAGAGTGCGTGTGTGTGTCACTCGACCATTTCTACTTCTTACTCTGTGAAAAGTGAGGAGAGAGGAGAAGAGAAATGATTTATTCAAAAACACTGAAAAGGACAGCGTTGAGCAGTGTCGGGGCTATCCTGTCACTTGGAGGATTCTCCTTGGCCATCCTCTGGTCCAGAATCTTTGACAAAATCTTTTACTTTGAGAGTGATTTCATCTCATATTTTCATATTTTACATAATTGCATGGACTTGAGTTAATTTAAATTTCTATCTTTTAAAAAAACAGAACTTAGCACAGTATCAATTCGTACAGTTTTGACAAGTGGCGTGTGACCCCTGTCTGCATTGAGTTTTACTTTTTCAACTGGACGAATAACGAAGACTTGAGGAATTCCAGTACAAAACCTATCCTACAGGAACAGGGCCCTTATGTTTTTAGGTAAAAGAAATTTTTTTTTCAAATTATGCCTGACGATGGAGACGGATTGTGTTTCAAAGCTTGCACAATAAATTAATACTATCCACGTTAGCCATTTAAAATGTGACCTGAATTTTTTCAAAATAAATACTTCTCTTCTTAATTTGGATTGTTTAATAAATGAAGGGAAAAGATGGGGAAAGTTGTAGATCGGTGGAATCCAGAAAATGGAACAGTGACGTATCGACACAACCGAACATGGCATTTTGAACCGACCATGAGGTTCTTTAATGAGTCAATACCTATTTAAAGTTGATGAGCTGTCAACAATAAATTAATTCATTATATCCATAAATGTGACACAGTTCTGGAGGACTTGATGACATCATGACGACCATCAACATTCCAGGAGCAGTTAGTCTTTTGTTTATATGTATGTAAAAATATATTGTGACATGGTTTTGTGATTTGTACTTAAAGAAAAGCTGAAGGTCAAATTGCAAGGAATATTGGTTGGTTGTGAATAACAGAGTTTGCAAGTCGCCACCTGGACCCCTTCACAAAATTGATGGCCAATGAAGTGATGGAGGCTCTTGAATTGAACTATTATATGGAAGCTATAGTACACAAATAATATATAATAATAATATAAGATTTAAATAATAATAATCATATGTAATACAAAAGGTAAAGTAGGAGAGTTCTTATTCGGGGCCTGATGGTAAGTGTATATGTTTTTCTATTATTGATCGTTAATAAAAAATTGTAGTAACACATTAATGGTAACAATTGTTAATTGTGTTAAGTAAACATGATCACCTCAACAAATCCTTTATTTTCTCTTATTCCAGATCCCCTCATCCATGTTCGGTCCCTCATCCCGGATGGTTTATTCAAGTATGAACTGCCGTTTGACAGGTTCGGGTGGTTGTACAAGGTCAGTTCAAGACTTGAAGTCTACTTAAGTAGTACGTACATTAGGACACTGTGATTACAAAGTAATTTGAGCTAATGTGTGAAATGTAGAAAAATGGATCGGCGGACTATGATGGGGTGTTCAATATGAGGACTGAGGTGGATGGCATTACTTAATTCGGGGAATTGGTACAATGGAATTTCCGAAATCGGCCTTTTGCCTTCGAGTCTTCCTGTGGAGCCTTGAATGGTTCGGCTGGGGGTAATTTGTCAATTTTCTTTCGTTGACTAGGATTTAATTGAGAATAATATAATATTTTGTTGGATTTTGACAAAGTTCTTTCTACCCAACAAGGAAAAGACGAGTGTGACTCATTTCAGTTTTGAAGTTTGTCGTAGTCAGACTACGGTAGTCTCCGTCTAAATTTCAAGGAGGAGGTGGAGGTGGATGGGATTCCAGGCTATCGGTACTGGGGTGACGAGAAATTATTCTCGGACCCAGTGTCCAGACAATCGGTATGTATTTACTGTACTATTTCAAACGGATCACTTCTTACAATACTTTTCTGTAGGTGTTTCTGCCCGTCGATATGTCTACTTGCAAGTAAATGAAATTTTGAAAAATCTTGAATCCATATAAAGGGAAATGTGGAAATACTAATCAATTTTGGAAATTTTCAGATGGGACACACCAACGTAAGTGTTTAATTGTTACACCTTTTGTCTTGATTCTCATAGGAAATGTAAGGCTAGAATCAAAGAAAATTACAAACAATTGTTGTAGGTTCGTATCGGCCCCTCACTTTCTTTTTGCGGATCCAATGTATCGTAGGGCAGTAGTTGGAATGACCCGGAACCAAAATAAACATCAAATGCACATTGACCTTGAACCGGTGAGTTGTCAAAGAATGTTATGAAAGTGAAAGTAACTAATGATGTCAAACAATTTTTTAGAATTTTCTTTTAATTTCAGAAAACTGAAATTCCACTGAGGGGCTCTGTTGCTCTGCAGATAAAAGTCCTAGTGAAACCCTATGAAGGGTTTTCGTAAGTACCCTTCTTATAAATGTCAGATTCTTATGTCAGTGACCACCTTCTCTGTTTCACTACAAGATGTCTATTTGATCTAATTTTTGTGGGGGTCAGATTATTCAAAGACGTTCCAAAGACGTACTTCCCTGTCATGTGGTTTAAGCAGACAGCCCAAATTGACGAAATTATTGGACCGACCTGAATTAAGATTTGTGACTGTCATTTTACCCCAACCGGGCACGGCATTCGCCTTCTTCATGTTGGGTTCAGGATTGGTCATCCTTTTCTTTTTTGGGCTCAAGCAGGTGAGGAGTTCAGGGACAACGCTGAGAGGAAAGGATAATTATAAAGTGCCTCAAGATTTACTCTACGAACTCGATGCTCTCACTTCATGACGACAATGCGACTCTTCAAGAGAATACTCAGACAACTATGTAAAATACTCGAAATGTGCATTAAATAAATATTATGTTTAGATCATGTGCAACAGTGGCCAAATAATATGCAACATAACCACAATTTATTTTTCAAGGATATTGCACCCTACGAAAGTAAAATAATTTCAATACAAAGATAGCGAGCATAATTTGATTTCTCTCTCTACACACACATCCCGTTGACGGAGAGAGAGAAAGATGAGGAGGCGAGTAGAGGCTGGAAATTCTCGGACGTCCGCTCTCCCTCACTCTGGACTCATATAAAAGCTCACCTCTGCCTCTCTCCTCTCCATTCGCGATTCCTTTTGTCTTTTGGACACGGATTCTCAATCTTTTCGTCATGGCTGATACTACGACTGAACCCGCAGTGACCGAGGCTGTGGCACCCGCCGCTCCCAAGAAGGGTAGGGCCAAGAAACCCGCCACTCCTAAATCTCCGAAGGCTCCAAAGGTCCCCAAAGCTCCTCGAGCCAAGGGAGAGAAGAAAGCCCCGACTCATCCTCCAACTGCATCCCTCGTCAATGAGGCGATCGGAAAGTTGAATGAGAAGGGAGGGTCATCTCTCCAGGCCATCAAAAAGTACATTGCTGATGCCCACAAATTGGACACGGAGAAGTTGGCTCCTTTCATCCGGAAATATCTCAAGAATGCTGTTGAGAAGGGGACCCTTCTTCAACCCAAAGGAAAGGGTGCAAGTGGATCCTTCAAGTTGGCAGTTAAGGCCAAGGTAGCCAAGAAACCTGCTGGAGAGAAGAAACCTCGAGCAAAGAAACCAACAGCTGCCAAGGCCAAGAAACCCGCAGCAAAGAAGACTGCCAAACCGAAAAAGTCTCCAGCAAAGAAGGCAGTCTCTCCAAAGAAAGCAAAGGCTCCAAAAGCAGCCAAGACTGATGTACCCTCAGCATCAGCTCCAGTCCCTACAGTAGCAGCCACCGAGGTCAAGAAAGCCGCCCCAAAACCAAAAGTTGTGAAGGCCAAGGCTCCAAAGGTCAAGTTGCCCAAGAAAGCCAAGGCTCCAGCCAAACCTAAAGCAGCTAAGAAGCCCAAGTCACCAAAGAAGGCAGCTGCCAAGAAGTAAACAACTTTAACCACAAAACAAAACACTCTAAACCAACGGCCCTTTTAAGGGCCACCAAATTTTCCAAAGAGCAAAAAGATATGAAAATCATAATCATGACATATAAAATTGATTTTTCATCATGAGATATGAAATTGCATAAAAGAGACAAGAGAATGAGCATACAATTCATAAACACAAATGTGTATGTGTATCATAATATGATAAAGATTTTCACGTTATAGTTTATGATGATCCAATATGTATATTCTGCATCATTAAATATAAACGCATTTATATAATTGAGATTCAAGGTGGATGTTTATTCTGAAAATGTAATTTTGAAGAATGTGTGTGTGAGAGAGTAAAAGGGCATAGTGAGACCAGTGAGAGAGAGTTTTCTGTGTGTGCTTGACATTGCTCGGACGTCCGCTCTTTTATCTGGGTACTATAAAAGCGATTCTCCCTTTACTCAACACATTCATTCATTCGTCGTTTCTTGTCTTGCAAACTCGTTCTCTCACACAACTCAACTTTTTTTTTTGTCAAAATGACTGGCCGTGGAAAGGGAGGTAAAGGACTCGGGAAGGGGGGAGCCAAGCGTCATCGAAAAGTCCTTCGTGATAACATTCAGGGTATCACGAAACCCGCCATCCGTCGTCTTGCTCGACGAGGAGGGGTCAAGCGTATTTCTGGGTTGATCTACGAAGAGACTCGAGGAGTCCTCAAAGTCTTCCTTGAAAATGTCATCCGGGACGCTGTCACTTACACTGAACACGCCAAGAGGAAGACGGTGACTGCCATGGACGTTGTCTATGCCCTGAAACGTCAAGGCCGAACCCTTTACGGATTCGGAGGTTAAACATCCTGACCCTCATGGCCTTAACATCATCACATTGACCATCTTAACCAACGGCCCTTTTAAGGGCCACCAAATTATCCAAAGAGCAAAAATAAAACCTTTATGCATTTCGTCACTCAATTTGTGTGTGAATGAGAGTAAAAGAGAGAGACATTTGATAAAAAAATTAAATTATGACCTGGATGAGTCATTTTGTTTGTCTTTGTGTAAATTATATTTTCTTCCAGTTTCTTTAATCAGTAAACCATACAGTAAGTAGGCACATTATTTGAATAGGAAGATTGTCCAGGAATTAGAATAAAGATGAAAAACTTTTAAATAAGTTGAAATAACATTGAAAAAACATTAATGACTCATCTAAATGAAATAATGATGGATAAAGGAAGAAAATTAACTGTTCATATTTCATAAAAAGTGTATAGAATATTTAATATAATATAATACAGATTGAGCAAAGATAGGGCATAATTTAGCATCAAAATATGACGAAAATTGATGAAATTTTGAAAAGTTTTCCAATGTGGGTGTTTCTGTGAGGTACGCATTGATTCATAGACTAAGGAGATGTGATTCCTGGAGGTTCGCACTCTGAGAGTGTGGCGAGTTTGGGGGAGAGAGGGAATGCATGCGAGTGAACGAGGGGAGAAAAGTTGTACTCGGGAGACGAGTTCCGTTACTCGCGCGACCCCACAATCTTACTCGTCCCAGTCACTATAAAATCATTTCTCTGCTTT
>WJFB01002894.1:0-15994 GCA_009870185.1 Pygmarrhopalites habei
ACAAAAGCATTTTATTCCCATCAGCGGTAACATTATAGCACACATGAGGCATTAGAAGAGTGTAGTGTATGTAGCGTGTGTGTGAGAGAAGAGTGAAAAAGTTGAATGTGCCTTGATGTTTAGAAATAACCCGAACACCGGTTCTTTGCGTATATTAATACTTATATATAGTGAATGTGGAGGTCTATTAGAGTTTGAGGGAAGGGAGGAGAAGGAGGAGGAGAGGAGGTTGTGGAAATGAGAGAGAGAAAGGAATTGACATGGAGGACAGCTTGCTGCTACTTTACTATTGTTTGCTTGTTTCCATTATGGCTTTCATGAATAAATGAAAAGTTCGTGCTTTCCACGGCCCGCGAACCTACACTACACAGTAGCCCGCCCGTCTCCCTCCTCCTCCTCCTCCTCTCTCTCCAAGTGCTATTGACTATATAGTTGTAGTCAGGTAGGTGGGAGGAGGAGGAGGTAGAAAATTGCAATTTTGCATGAAAGACGGGGAAAGACAAGAGTGTGGAGGAAGAGTTTTTTCCCAAAAGTGGCCATCATCATCATAATAGAAAAAGGGGCTGGAATCGAATTCTATTCTTGATTCTTCTACTGCTCATCATATTCTCTACACACATATGACTAAAAACACACACACGTCTCTATGAACCCCTATCTCATTTTCCTTGTTGGTTATGGCGTTAAATCACCTTCCTCCCTCCAATTTGAGCAGTCTACCTTCAAAAATATTTGTACGACTCGCCCTCCTATCAAATTTATATGAGCAATATAAACTAGAACAAATCTAACTCGGGGGTGTACTTGGACACGCCGACACACACACACACGCACAGTACACACGATGATGTACATATTTACTTTGTTCCTGAGACTGTCAACTATAAGTATTAGAATGTATTTTATAATAGACTTTGAGAAAAGAGAATGTCGTGCAAAAAGACCCCACACACCACCCAGACGAAACCAGGATGATTGTTATCAGTCATGTACCCCATTGTGTACATTTGGGTGTGTGTGTGCCCAGGAGGAATACTATAGTTAGTCGTGTACAAAAAAAAGTTGAAAAAATATCCACTTTAATATTTTACACGCGGCACGACAAATCAAAAAAACCTAAAGCTTCGTCTCTCCTTCCATTTTACCGTCCTGTCCTTCCCTTTCATTCATTCCGTGTCCACAGCACACCCACACAGTGACAGTTTATACTGTAGTCAAAACATATGAAGATGCGTTTAGACTATTTCTATTCACCATGTCTTACGAATACTAACAGTTTAGAAACTGAATTTTGAAATGAAGTTTTTTGAAAGATGGATACAACTTTTTAGTTGGTTCCTTCCAAATATGCTTCCAATGAGATGGATCTGTATGTGCGTGTGTAGTATACACTCGATATTTTATTTGTGTGTATTTTGAAGTGTGATTGTCATTCTTAATTTCAGTTGAGTGACAAGGGGAGAAGAGGATGCAAGTTGCACTTGTGAAATTCGTCGTCCCGGAATCCTCCTCTTGCTACTCCTATGGAAAAGCAAATACCAAGGTTTCCTCTCCCTTTGATTCCTCCATGAACATTTTCCGAAGTCTTCATAAAAACACACTCTCTCGAGCCAACGTTAATAGGAAATGTGGTGAAAAGCCGGGAAGTGAAGAGTGATAATATTCTCGAGAGATTAGCTGTGAGATGATGAAGCCGCGAGTTGATACCCTCCATGCAATTTATCTGAGGCCACAGCTTGGAAAGAAAAATTCTCTCTCTCTCTCTAGTATACACATCTCATAAAAATGAAGCTCCATGATCATCATGATGTGAAATGTTGTCTTTCCTCTTGTGTGGTATAGTCTGTCTCTCAAGGCTCAAGTCTCTCTCTCTCTCTCTCTTTACCTTCAGAAGCGCCTCAGCAGCCTTTTTTTATCTTTTTTGTACATACTCTCGTCTATGATATATGTAAGAAAAGAGCCCTTCATCTCTTCCCGACTTCAACCTTTCAAAAAGTTCGACAGTCAAGTTTGACACAATCTTTTTCAATATCATCGCCGCATCATCATCATTGTCTCATCCTCATCCTTCTTCTTTATCTATATTCTGTGTACGTGTGTGTCTAATGTTCTTCATATGCTGGTCTATATGGTGGAGAGAGAGGGAGAAAAAATAGACTAAAACTTGCTGGCCTGGTAAACGTCTCTTTTTTCTCCCTCTCTTCCCTTCTCTTGTATGTATTCTCCTCTCATGATATTAATCTTGATGCTTTCCCCTCGTTTAGAAACAAAACGACCAAATGAAGCTCGCCTTCTCCTCCTCCACTTTTTCCAGCCTCCCCAGTTCCTTACTTAAGTTTTTTGACTTTTCATTTTTTATGCCCCTACTCTCCCCTCCTTTTTCTCTTGACGATTCATATGAGTCTTGGGTCAATTTGAACCCAACATTTTTTACAAGGAAAACCGCTTTAGCATTACCCGATATGAATAGAATTGACGACAGATTCGGTCAACACTGAATATTAGATAATCTTCATTGATCATTTCTATTAAGATTTGAAAATAAAGTTCAAATTTGGACTGTTCATTCATGGGTTGGCCAAGGGACATTTATTTGACTTGTAAAATTGAGAGAGAGAAGAGACAATATGTGAGAGGGAGAGAGTGTGTGTGCGTGAATTAGGTTTCTGGCAAACTCCCGGGTTTATTATTATACAGACTAAGTGTGGAGATGTAAATGTGACAGATTGAGACCTGGTGGCAATTCAGATCAGAGTTTTTCCCTTTTGCCCTGATAAAAGAGCCATTCAAAAATCCATGAAAATGTAAATTTCCTCTCTCTCTCTCAACCCCCCTTTTCCTCCGACACACACACACACAGTAGACTGGCTGTTGGAAAATCTCGACAAGTAATCTCGGTAGAATGTGAGGAGAGAGGACAGGGTAGTAGGGATGTGTGTGTGTGTTCATGGGGGATAGGGAGCAAAGAGGGGAGGAAACCAATCTTTTTAGTTTTGCCACCCCATCAGACAATCTGCATCAAATTCAAATGTCTCGATCCTTTGTATTATTTTAGTTTTCAAATTGCCTTCCCTCCACACACACGCATGTATTCATCAAATCTACAATGATGATAACCAAACGGTTTTTTTTCTCTGCCGACCATCAATAAATTCCCACTTATCATGTCGCCAACATCAAAATGTCCACATTGGCCATCCTGTCCTCAACCATAATTCTCTCTCTACTATTTATGCATACTGGACTCATCTTTGTCTGTATCAAATATCCTGCTTTCTCTTTTCATCATGGAGGGTACAGGAACTACAGGAAAGAGTGTCTTTCAAGTTAATGTGTGCTCATAATTTTCTTCGGATGTTTCTTACAAGTCTTGGGCAATTACAAAAAGTCCAGAGTCAAGTCTTATTTACAAGAAACAATTAAACTTTTTAATTAGAAAGAAAATAGAGAAAAATAATTTGCATTTTCTTTTAACAAAAGAAGAGGAGGAGGGCTATTAAGGAAATTGAGAGAGAGTCTCTCATTGTGTGTGTCTTTTCCTGTGAGCATTCTTTTCTCTTTTTGTGTGGGAGGGAGTGAAAGGAGAGAGCAAAAGGGAGAAGTGAGGAAGGTTGATAGGAGTGACTTTGTGGAGAGGTGGTTAAAGACCAAAGACGGAAGGCCAATTTCCATTGTTGAGGACGATTTACATTCTAATTTGACGGAGTCATTGGTCGGAGTTGTAGAAAAAGTGTGAGGGTCGTTTTCCTGATGACAATCTCAGATAGGAGGGCACTTTCAGAGACACACTGGCAAGTCAGAGGAAAAAATCCACCACCACACTAAACAACCTGGGATGTGTGTGTGTGCTATGTATATAAGGGTGGTTGGGATATTGGGAGAGTGGCTGGGTAAAAACAAGAGTCTCAAAGACTTTGTGCTTATCAGGTCAGATTAATGGCTCTCACTTGGTTCATGTCAAAGAGGAGAAGGGACTGTGTGCCTCCCTCCCGTTCTTTCCATTGGATTCAACCCGAGTGGAAATTTAAATATTCTCTCGCCTACTTTGTCTTTTCTCTTCAACCCCTTCCTCGCTCCGTCTTATCTCCCAACCATGGATTACTTTAAATGCTCACATCGTCCTCCCTCTCTCTCGCCACACACAAAGACCTCTTTTTCCCCTGCCATAAGTACCACACTGACAAACCACACACACACTTCAGTTGGATCCACCTCCATCGTTTTGTGCAATTTCTCAGCTCCACAACTCTGCACACTCATGCAGAATGTCTGCTGAGAGTCCGAAGTTCGGACTCCGAACTTTGGGAGTTTAAAAATGCAAAAATTTGGAGAAAGTAAAAAATATCGGATGAATTAAATTTCGGATTAATTTGAGGGCCTTCCCTTCACTGTAAATATAATTCAATTCACACTCTAGTCTTGGGTTCTCCGTCTCGCCATGTGCGGCCGAATGGTCATAACCATAGCCAAGAGAGGAATCGACCAAATTAAATCAAATGATGAATTCCATCCTTAAATCGGTGATGGTAGTACGCGACAAATGGGACCAGGCAAAGAACCCTGGGACAGATTGTGTGTATGTTACATGCATATGGATAGGGAGTGTCTAAAAGTACAAAAGTGTATGCAGTATGTACATTATGTGGGGGTGATGTGTGTGTGGAGTGTTGTACAAGAATGAATATTACAAGTTGAAGGGTGACAAGACAAGGAGCGAAGCCTATAATTCGTGTGTGTGTGTAGATTAAAAACCCTGTATGTCCTCTGCATTGTATTCCATTGTATTGTTGGTTTGTGGTGGTGGGTACCACAGTCACAAAAGACTACACATCATCCATGTACACAATAAGAATGGAGAAATAGAAGGATTCGTGTGTCTCCTGCCACCCTCACTCATCATCCAAAATACTAGATAGAGAGAGAGAAGAGAAGGAGGGAGGAGGAGGATAGTGCAAAATGTCGAAAGAATGATAGATTGCTATCCCATACTCCGCATTTGACTCTACTCACAATACCCGAACACACTCTCACGAGCCCTTTTTTTAAAACACTCCGTCACTCTCTCAGTCCACAAAATACATTTACAAATTGCCGTACATTTTTTGAGAGAGAGAGAGAGAGGGTGTGTGTGTATTTGTCAAAGCTTTCTCTCAAGATTGTCCCTGTGATCCTGTGGTGAAGGGACGGAGGTTAGACTACGTTATGTGTGACGTGAGATGAAAGGGAAGAATGAGGGACCAATTATGAGGATGATCGTGATCAGTCATGGTAGGCAAATAGGTACAGTACCAATGGATTATGATCATTGGTGTGCCATGCTCTTCTCTCTCTCTCTCTGCGTATATGAACTAATCCATCAAGTTTTTCATGTCACAGCGTTTTTGGCCAAATGGTGTCCCCATTCATATTGAATGGGTGTGTGTGTACGTGTGTATGACTGGTGTTGGTTGAAGGGGCATGTTCTCTACCATCCTCACCTTCCAGAGAGTGTGTGTGTGACTGCACTTTCACAGACTGGGATCCGACGATATATTTATACAAGGCCAATGTAAAATAGAACAATTTTGTGTCCACCGTATAAGTACATGGCTTTTGCACTAGTACTGTATACACAGAGCCATCCCTTGCAAAATTAACAATGACTATTGAGACCTCTTCCATCAAAAGAAGATGAACCTCTCCTCCCTCGATTCCCCTCCCTCCCCTCCCTACAACTCCATACTACACTTTTATACACACACAACTACTAGTTTCGTTTGACTCCTAATAAGCAATCTTATATAAATGACATTTTACACAGACTTATTTGTATTCCATTTTTATCCATATTTGACCCGACAGCCACAATTTCATGCAGTCTTAAATCGTCATTTCCAAAACAAAATGTACATGAATAATTTCTGTTAGGATCTACACAATTTTGTACAGATTTTTCAAAATATTAAAATTACCCATTTTCTTTAAAAAAAACTCAGAATATTCAGAAAATAATTTTTTCTCTTAAAAGTCTTCCCGTGAACACGAGTCTGTGTCCACACACACAGGCCTACACAAATTAACATTGTACATACACTTTCAAAAAAAGAGAGAGAAGTGCATGACGAAATGGAGTTTGTCTTGCTTACACAGAGATTACATGACAACGTGTGTGTACTATGCTGTGTCTGTGTGGACGAAGACTGTATATATATATAGTAAATAAATGAAGTTGGGTTGATTGGCTTGGATTTTCTAGGGAATTGTAATTAGTGGTGTACGGCAGGGGAGCAAGTTCTCTCAAAAGAAAATAGTCATGCCCTGTACCCTCTGTGTGTGTGTGTTGTATGTAGTGTGTAGTTGTAGTAGGGATGACCAGAGTTAATTCGAAAATATTCGTGCTGAGCCTCAACTCCATAAATCAGCAGCTCTTGTCCCACTTGATGAAGCATGACAAGGGAAAGAAGAAGAAGAAGACAGACAAAGAACACGTTTGGAGCTTGGGGTAAATATAAAAAAGAAAACCGTCGTCTGAGTCTGAGTCCGTGCCACTCTGTGCAACCATTAGTTAGGGATAATATTGTATAATGCATTGTAAGGGATCTTGAGGTGAAATAATTAAGATTTGTGTGTAAATCAATGTTCCCTTGACTGCCCTTTTCTCTCCATTTAGACACAATCAATAAGTACCCTTTACTGCCCAACGTCAACTCAAAGATACTCACTGAGAAAAGGAGAAGTACTTAAAATCCTCATTCACATCTGCACAAATCGAGATTCTCCAAGTTTTATGCACATTCCTAAAATTTTGTTTGAAACGACAATGGAGTTGAGGGAAAAGACCTATTGATCCACGATCCTTGCGTACTTGTTACATGAGCGTTTGTTCCAAATTATGAGAGAATATACGAGGGGAAGATGATGACGCTTAGTGAGGTGTTGAGAGAAATGATGCCTACCATCATAATTTACGCTAGCAGAAGCAACCAAGGGACACACACACCCAACCACAAACATACCTCTGGATAAAGATGGAAAAAATACTACACCACCTAAGCATGTGTAGTATCAGACAAATACATATTTACAGAGATACAGAGAGAGAGAGAAGAACTCCCTCCTCCCCATCTGTCACAATCTTTCATTCCGCTCCTTTCCCACTTCCTGTTCCTTCCCTCCCGATCCGAACATCATCAGCATCAGTATCCTCCTCTCCTTTCTCTCGTGTCTCTTACTTCAACTCCACTTACATCTCCGCAGCATCACTCATTCTCTTGGTCCCTCTGGAGGCTTCAAGCCAAATGGCTTCAAATTTCGACAAAAATCTTATCAGCCACTCAAAAAGAAGAGGAGAGAGAGAGAGAGGGGAGGAAATTGTGGGTAATATAAAGTATATAGTTGGCGTCTCATTTCAACAATTTATTGATTGAGTCAAGTCAAAATATTTTCAACATGAGTAAACTATATACAAACCCATCTTCAGAACTTTTTTTACACACGCACACTCTACAACGCACCACACGCACAAAACAAAATTTTTACAAATCCTTGCCATAATTAAGTATACAGGTCCATAATTTTCCCGCTCACCATTTACCATTGTACCGCCGGCCGAAACAATTTTTTTCGGACTTGTCGGGGTCCAATTAGGCTAAAAAACCCGAAGGCGACCCCAGGAAACCCAATTTGGCTTCAGGAAAAATTTTTACAGGTCATTTTTATGATTTTTTTTGTAAAAATTTTTTTTTTTCTTTCGGTCTTTCGTGGTCCCTACACTACTCAGAGACCTCAATTAAACATTTTAAACGTGTTTTTAATGTCCCAGAGTAATTTAAAAGTCAATATCTGGCCACCCAGAATTTTTTAGATTTTTATGCTATTTCTTAGTTTTGTGCGAAAATCGAGTTTCGGAGAGTTTTTAAGCGTTGATGAAAGTCTCTTCAGTATTGAAAATTATTTATAGGTCACAAGATTAAGATGACCTATAAATAATTTTGTTTTTGCAAAAACTATCGATGGTACAATGGCAGATGGAATCATGTAAATTGATGGACCTGTTTACTTATTATTAATAAGTTATTAATAATAATATTGAGTTTGCTCTGCGGACGAGTGGGACGGAAGTCCCGCTTGTTTGATTATTATTTAATATAAAATATTGCAAGCGAAATTTTTGAGATTTTTTAAAAAATTGAAAAATGTTTGGAAATTGTAGGAAGAGATTGCTGCACTCAATTTGGCAAAGTTTACAAAAGCTCAGCAAGAATTGGAAGAAGCGGAGGAGAGAGCTGAAGCGGTTGATGCTGCACTGACAAAAGCAAGGGCCCTTGGAGGGGCAGTTGTTCCCAGGAGAATGCAGAGTCCCTACCGACATTAAAATACACACACAAATGTAAGGGTACGTCACGTAAGGCTAATTAGCCTTGGTATTAATGCCAATATGTGTTGTTAACTATGAGAGATTTTATTGAGTCAAAATTACTACAAGAGAGTCAAGAGTAAATGAGAAAATATATTTTCTTTTTGCAGAAAAATCATAGACGCTTTCGCATTTTCTAGCCGGATTCTTTGGCTACCAAACCTGCTTCCTAGAATATTTGCAAAGACACAATTTTACGTTCAGCGATTTTTATTGTCAACTGAAATCCCAACATCTATAGGGAGGAATGAGGACAAAAACTAATTTGTATACATGTATCGAAAAAATCTTTTGATTACTACAGATCACAATACAGTAATACAACACAGAGATTTTTTTAAAAATCCACAAATTGAAGAATTTGTCAACACAAGTTATGTAGAAAATGTAATATTGTGTGTATTGTACAAATGTTGTTGTGCAAAATGGTTGAACCTCCTCCAATAAAATCAATGAAGTAAAATTCAAAAATACAGGTACTTTCTCCAGAGAGTGCAAATTGAATCATCAATCTTTATAGGGCAGCTTCCTTCATTGAAGTGTCCTGTACAATTTGTCATAAAAATTCTTATGATCAATATCAATCTGTTAATAAAGGCAATGAAATGGTCAGGCTGGAGTGTCGATAAGTAATGGCAGACTCATTTTTTGTTTGTCCACTTTCAATTAAAGTCTTTCATCCAAGAGTACTTACAATTTGTTCAGGCGTGATGCGTACTGTGAAGCAAGTACCCTCGAACCGGTACATTTATTTAAGCCATGGATTTAAAGGAATGACAACAATAATAAGCCACCTCCCACCACAAACCCACTCACACACACACACACTGGTATTTCCAATCACTTTGTGTGTACAGCTTATTGTGTGTGCAAAAGAGAGAGAAAGGAGTTCAATGGCCCGCACCGTAAAATTAGATATCCTCTTCCATCCCGCAATAGTAGTAGAGTGAAGGCCTGGGGGTCCCTTAACGGGATGGATCCCGTCAGATCCGTTGTCCAAGAAGAAGAATTCTTCCGTTTTCTTTAATCAATTGAGCATCATTCCATCCAGCTCCTTGAAGTACCCTGTCCCATTTTAAGTACATACATTAGTCAAGGATTCATTATCATCATGTCCACATAAAAAATAGCACTATCCCTGTCGATAAGAAATTTTGGAGGGAAAGTTAATTTTTAATTTTTGATAAAAATAGCAAGTTAAGATATTCCATTCATAAAAATGGATTTAGCTATTGTAGGGCTTCAGCATATGGGAACAAATTTCCTTGCAAAAATCGTCATCCCTATTCTTCTAACTGGAGCTTTGGGGATTTTGCCAAATCTACTGGAAATTTATTCTGACTTTGACATAAGTCAGGATTTACTGAGGAGTCCTTTTCATGTTGGTGATACGAAAACAGTCTACGATTTCATTATAGGTGAGTCTACACAATGTTTTCTCCAGATTTCTTTTACCATTTTATAAATAAAATTCAAATAAATAAATAATTTATACGGATTTTTTTAAAAATTTAATTTCAAGTTGGTGGAGGGTCAGCTGGGTCAGTTGTGGCCAATCGGTTGTCTGAAAATTTCAACGTTTTGCTGCTGGAAAGGGGTGGAGAACCAAATCCTCTTCAACTTATTCCAGGACTGGCTACTATCCTCATCAATTATCCAGAGTTGGACTACATGTACAGGACCGTCCCACAAACTGCCTCGTGTTTGTCCCTGTATGGACAGGTAACAGAAAAAACGTTCCATTTTTGATCACGCCACTTATCAAAAGAACACTTTGTCACACTTGTGTCTTGTGTGTGAAAATGAATTTGAAAAAATAATGTACGGCAGTGCAGTGATAAATTGTTTTTCTACGAATTTTAAGGAAAGTTCCTGGTCTCGAGGAAGAGGATTGGGTGGATCAAGTAATCTGAACCTGATGGTTCATCTCCGGGGTCATCCACAAGATTACAATCATTGGGCAAATTTGACAGGGGATTCAAGATGGAGTTATGACAATGTGACACCATTCTTCAAAAGATCCGAGGATTATTGCTATGCTTGTGACTACAACTCCTACGATGTTGTAAACAGTAAGGAGTCACGCGATTTTTCTGCACTCTTAAAATAGAAGGAAGAATGTTGGGAGGAAAGTGGATTGTCCACGGAATGAGGGAAAGTTTCCCTTCAGAAGCTAAAAATTCTCCACGGGAAAAGAAGGAAACTGCTTTCCCCGGAGGAGTCTAAAAATTTCCCTCAAGAAGGGAAAATATCCCGAGATGGAGGGAAAATTCCACTCTTCCCGGGAATTTTTACCTTCTTCCGGGGAAAATGACTTTACCTTCTCAAGTTTCCCGTATAAGTTCCACTCCTCCGGGCTAAATTTTACCGTCTTTGGGGAAACTTTCCCTTCTATTCTAGGAGTGTGTATTTCTCCTACAAACTTCATCTAATTAGGCGAATGGAATTTGACCTTCTTTATGTTCCATTAAATTTGTAGAATCTTACCACACCACGGATGGGCCTTTGACTGTGAGTAGGCCATCTTACAATCCATTGGTTCGAGAATTTTTGGAAGCTACAAGTTGGAATGGAATCCCTACAGTTGACCTGAATTCTCCTTACGTCGAAGGTAAGGACAGAATTTTTTTTGATTTGTCAATGTTTATTTAAAAAACGTATTTTTTAAAACAAAATTCTAACAATTTGTATGCCAGGAGCGGCAGCGGTGACGTACGATGAAAGACATGGCCGTCGATGTAGTACCTTCAAAGCTTTCATACTTCCAGTCAAAACAAGACCGACTCTCACCATTCTCAAACATGCGAGAGTGTACAAAGTAAATCCCCCATTCTTGTCAATTCCTTTAAAGGAATAGTCATAAATATGACTAACAAAGCAAAAGGCGTCAAAATAAGGGTAGAATTAAAATGTACAATTTTTGTCTCACTTTAATTCTAGGTTTTATTTCGAGGGACGAGCAATGAAGCCTACGGGGTGCAGTACGAAAGATGGGGCAAGAAAAAAGTTGCTTTAGCTTCCAAGGAAATTATTCTAAGGTAGAATTCTGAACTAATTCTATTTCCAAGAAATGGCAAATTGAAATACCGAAGTAGTAAACATTTTGAATCAATTTTTTTAAAATTTAGCGCTGGAGCTCTGGACACACCCAAAATCCTGATGCTTTCCGGCGTAGGACCAAAGGCACACTTGGAATCCCTTGGAGTAATTTAAGCTTTCTATCTTACTAGCAGACAAAAAATAATTTTTCATTATTTCATATTCTGTTTTCTCTGTCCCTCAAAACGTCCCTTAGATCGAGATCAAAGTGAACGCCCCTGTAGGTCGAAACCTGCAAGACCACATCGGCACCTTTGCTGGTCCATTCATCATCAACCGTAAAAAATCTTTTATTGTCGAAAGAGACGTGGATGCAGACCAAGTAGCTGAATTTGCAATAAATGGAACTGGAACTCTAACACAGACTGGAATAAATGCGAATGCATTTTTTACTTCCTTCCGTGCACAAAATGAAGGTCAATCAAATTGGCCTGACACACAATGGATGTTCCTTGGTATAGGGAATAGTGCAAGTCTTGCCCGAGATTTTTCTCATGCCTTCAACGTCCGTGAAGATATAATGACACAATTCCTTGAACCTGTAAAAGATTTGGATGCATTTCAAATAACTGTTATGCTTTCCCGCCCAAAACAACGTGGAGAGTTGCGCCTAAAATCTATTGACTACCGAGATGATTTGATAATGGATCCCAAATACTTTGTAGACCCTGCTACACAAGATTTGAATGTCATGATTGAAGGGGTCAAAAGAGCTGTGTACTTGGCTGAAAATGCACCAAGTTTTCAAGGTCTCAATGCAAGATTGTCTCCGGTCCCTTTCCCACCATGTGCGTACTTACCATTTCGGAGTGACCTTTACTGGGAATGTTTTGTGAGACACTACTCTGTGAGTATATACCATTTCTCTGGGACGACAGCAATGGGAAGGAGAGGGTCAAGTACTGCAGTTGTTGACCCAGAGTTGAGGGTCATCGGGACAAATCGGTTGAGAGTGATTGATGCGGGGATTATGCCAACTGTTGTCACTGTCAACACGAACGCCCCATCAATTATGATTGGGGAGAGAGGAGCTCAGTTTGTAAAGGATACTTGGGCAGCAACGGTGAAGAGTACCAAATCTAATTCCACTAATCGATAATTAATTAAGAAGTGTAATAATTAGTACTGAAAAGTTGGTAAGGAAATAAGTTAAATGATTTTAAAAGGTACAAAATATTTTACTCTCTTTCTGGTTTTTTAAAAAAAATTCTTTTATATTCAAATCTGGACCTTTGTACTATTTCCGACTGATGCATTTTGTAAATTATGACTGAATACATGTGAAATTAAATGAATGGAAGGGATATCAAAATAGCGAACTGAAATTAGATATGTCCATTTCAATAATAAATATACAAACTTTCGTCTCACGAAGATATTGAATGTCTCTCCCTGTAAACGCCTCTCTCTCATTTGCTTCGCTTTTTGTACCACATTTTTTAGTGGCTGGGTCATGTCTCTGCCGTCAAAATTCTATTTTAAAAATTTTTCTAATGTAAAAGTATTTCGATTCCATATTTTTCCACTCTCGACTGGAGGGTCTCGAGTCATCCAGACGACAAGGTTAAATATAAGTATGTATAATAAAGAATGTCTTGAATTTCAAATGACTTCGAAATATCCGGCTGTTGAACGAGGGTCATTCTTTCCAGTATAATGAAAATTGAATGCTCAAAAGTCATTGTAATTATGTAGTACATAATATGTACGTAAAATTCTGTCATCCAGAATGATTCAAGTTGTTGAATCATCCTTCACTTTTTTGATGCGGCTCATAATGCTCATATCCATTTAAAAGAACCAGCGTTTTGTATTACGTGTGGGGAAGTCGGGAATAAAAATAAAGGTGTAAATTATTACATTACATTGTACATATTTCAAATACGTGGAAAATCCTACAATCCACACAAACATTAACAGACAAAGACGAGCTTAACTGGATTCACAACAGACTTTTCACTCCTTGACGACACTCCGCATTTTTCCAATTGAAACGAGATCTATTGAATTCCACACCATTTGAATTTGGCATACTATTTATTGGAAAGTCAAAATCGAATTGACTGAAACTAAATTCATCATCCACTCGCACACAATAAAAAATTTTTTGAAGGAAATGACTTTGCTAATTTGTCATCGTAGACTATAATTCATAACAGAGTATTATCGTATTGTGGTGGAACTGTTCCAGGGTTCTGTACAGGATTGTGTGTGCAAAAAGTTTAGTAAGGAAAAGTCAGAACGCAACTTTCTTCACTGAAAAGAAATCGGATTTCTCCAGGAGAGGAGGAGGGAACCATTCAAGTCAATTTTTCTCTTGTGTGTGATTAAAATAGTTAATTTGGAATTTAATAATTTTTAAAAATATCACTAGACAAATGGCGACTGAAGGGACAGACATATGTTGTTGTGGAGCAGCCACTTGGGCAAGAAAAAAAATATATTAATATTTGGGAAATACAACCATAGCTACCGTTATGGACGTCTGGACTCATTCTGGACTGTAAAATCCAGAATGTCCAGAAAATCCAGAACTCGTCCAGAATTTTGCTCCTCCCCTTTTTTCGACTGTCAGTTCTGTCGGTTCCGGACAAAGTTGTGTGTGTGCTAAGGTCATTGTACAATTAGAGGACTTTCTTTGAGCATCCAAATTTTTCATTATGAATTGAACGAAGGTATTTAAAAGATCTCTAGAGTATAATTTACTGGATTGCGACGATGGCTAAAAATTGCTGTTTCCTCACATATTTAATTGCTTGCAATGTGTGTGTACAGACTGGGACTTACTCCTACAATGCCAAATCGCAAAAAAAATATTCCCAATTCAAACAATGGTTTTTAAAAAATGTGTGTTAAATTTTTTTGCAAAGTGGCGTATTATATTTATACTGGCAGTTAATTGTAGCTGTTTGCCCTTGACATGCACTTTCGAATTTTTTCAAGACTGATACTACCTTTACGTTGTCCATTAGCATCGGAATAATTATGTGACATAATTTATGTCCACTGTTGACTTAAATTGTGTTCGTATGACTTATTTAGCTGAACCGACTACAGTCCTGAAGATACGAAATGCATTTTAGAATAACATTTGTGAAAAGAAAATTTTGACACAATATATTCAACATTACAAATTATTCAATAAGTATCATGTCAAAATATTACATGCATACTGGAAGTATTTACTGTGAAAAATCACACAAAAGAAGATATTAAACCTCTTATCATGCAAAAAAATAAATATTCATTGGGACTTTTGACGCGTTCCAGGAATTAATTGAATCTTTTCCGAATAAAATATTGAATTGACATTGTCCACAATAAACCGAAGAGAGTCAGACTGAGGGATACCGGTGACATTCCGCTGTTTCATGTAGTCTCTGTAATACATTCTGGTCTCCATTGTATCAGCTTCAATTGAAGATCTGTATCTGGCATTCATTATTCCCAATTCTGAAAATAATCTCTCAACTCCTGCCGTACTGGTGGGTTTTGTATACAAGATTGCGACAAATTTACGAATGTTGAACAACGAGTTCTTTGTCCAAAAGCTCTTGTAGTCCATGAAATTATCAGGGGAAATATCCAAAGCAAGATATTACTGAAATTCTGATAATTCGGGAACTTCAAGCGGGATCGATGAATTCTTCTTCATAAATTTTGATGCGGACGTTCCAACTTTGATTGACTTGGAGGTAGATTTTTTTATGGAGAGGTCCAAGCACGGCTTTGGAAGTTTAGACTGAGCTAATTGTGTAACCTGATGTTCATTTGGAATACAAAGACTCTCAATATTAATTTGGGAATGTTGGGAAGTCCGAGATGTGTTGAAGGGATGGATATTGGAAATCAAATGCTGATCAAATTTTTTCCTCGATACTTCCACATCAACAGGATCATCATTGGAGTCTTTGGTTCTCTGACGGTAGACCATTTTGAACTTCAATTCTTTTGGTAAGGATGGCATGAGAATTTCATCTAAATCTGAGACTTCAACCTCAACAGTCCCATTTCCAAAATTTTTAAAAAATTCCAGGTGGAAAAGTGGATGAAATAAAGTTGACAACTGATACTCTGAGTCCATTTTTAGGAGGTCAATCTTGGCATTTTCAAAATGTGTCATTTGATGAACTGTACAAATATACGTGTGTGCTTCCAGAATCCATGGAATTAGTTCAGGTGAGGTGATTCCATCCTTTTGTGCTCTGTCTGTAAGGATACAGAGATTATGGAGGAGTTCGACGAAATGACTTACAAGTAAATATTCTTTGTTGTCGAGGAGAGGAGGCAACTTTTCTCTAGCCTTTAGACTTGAATTTTCATGAGAAACATGAATTTCTTCCCTAATGGATTCCCACAAAGGGAGACAAATCAAACTTTTGGCACAATCCACCAAATAATTCCAACGTGTTTTTCCTGAGACAGGTAGACTCCTCCCTGTAATTTCCCTAATGCGAGCTTTGATTACTTGATGACGGCTAGCAAATGAAATGGTAATTA
>WJFB01002895.1:0-14437 GCA_009870185.1 Pygmarrhopalites habei
TTTTATGTTTAAATCAATTTATAATAAGGTTTGAGATAGGCAGAATATTTTTTTGAAGCTCCTATTTATTTTGTCGAGCATTTCAAAATGGGAAAGACAAAATTTCAAAATTTTGTATTTCGAAAACGGTGACAGCTAGATTTTTTCTCTTTTCAGAAACGGGATGCTAATTTTAGGGGCCATCCGCTAAATTAATTTTGTCCCATTTAAAAATCAGTACAAAATACTAAAAGTGAAAATTCATTTGGAGTTTTTCAAATGTACTAACATTTGCGAACAGCTTTAATAATAATTATTATAATTTCATTGTAGTCAATGCCAAGCTGCTTTTATACTTGTCTCAAGGTAATATTATGGAAAAATAATCACTGTTGAATAGAATTATTTTTAGCTAAAGCATAATATTTCCTAAATAAAATAAATATAACCTATTTGAAACTTTCTTGGACAATAGGGCAGCATCAAAGGATACGCGTATTTATAATTTAAATCTAAATAAAGTACATAGTTAATACCTTGTGAAATGGACTATCACAAGCCATTGCTGAATATTTGTTGCCTATTAAGCGGTTGAATCAGTGATATTACGCTAAGCAATTGTTACATTGATTTTGTATAAAAGAATACAAACAGTATTATTATTACAATTTATTATCAATATTTATTCTTTTGAGGAATCACCTGGAGGGAAAACTTTTGAAACAAAAGTTGATGTATTAACCATGGTGGATCTAACATTCTCACGTTTTTATTTTGTGTCTTACTGTTTGTAAATCGCGTGTGTGCTACAGAGAAAAAAACGTAAAAATGTTGTGAATTATTAAATTTATCTACAAAAGTTAAATATTGGCTCAACTCTGTATTTTGATTGTACTGATAGATTTATATACTACACAATCTGCAATCCTCGCTCGACGGATGTGAAGGCTTGTTGCATTTATTCTTGTTACGGGTTAAATGTCATTTTCCTAACACGGCTTCGTCATTTTTATTATAATTATACTTAAAGAACTTGTTGATTAATTGACAGGATCAATTACATGTTACTCTTGTTTTTTTGTAATACTTTATATTCACAAATGTTAAAATTGTTATTTAAGAAAATGTGTGCTTGCATCAATATATTTGTACGTATGTATTGTATATAACCTGCCATCAAATGAAGAGGACAATGATCTGTCATGAATTTTAATCAGTGCTGTTGACTAGGATTACTCGTGTCTATCTAGTCACAACTTACTATGTATTTAAAAAGGGAGAAAAGAACACCCAAATAATTACTACAATACACACAATCCTTTTTAGCTACGAAGCGCTTTTCTGTCACCCATATAACATGTCCAATGGTGCCAATGTCCAGTATCTTTCTTGACATTTTGTTGTAATCTCATGTCGGAAATAAAGTTTCTCTTCAATATCTCTCTACATTCTGAATGTGTACTCATCCTATCCTTAGCATTGCATTGTCTTCGATACTCATGGATGACCCCACCTGCATTATACCCGGATACGAAGAGTAGTAGAGTTAGCATGGAGGGAAAAATGGAGAAGCCAAGCTTGAGAAATTGACCGTGTAATATAGGTTAGCTGGGTTTCTCCGTGACAAAATGATTATCGTATGCACTTTATCATTGCCCGATGGTCATCAAAAATTCATTATAGTTTTTGTCTGTGTCTGTCTATAAATGTGTGTCGATATCTCACACAATTATATAGTTTAGATATAGAGAATGTGGAGAGAAGGAGGAATGGAAGAACCATAGAACTAATCATAATAAGAGAGTATGGAATCGTGCTACATCTCAGGCAAAAAAAAATATACCATATAAAATTGTTTTGCGTCACCCACCGACCAAAGTACACATACACTTTATATTACATAAACGTACATACTTTAAGTACAACTGTGTCACCATATAGAATAATCTATGTAGAACAATATCTTGAACACCTCGTACTTTATGTGCTTGCCCATTACTCATGTATTTTCATTCAAAAGACATTTAATTAATTTAAGACATGTTGAGGAGGTTGAGGAGGGAAAAGTTATAATTTTGTCTGAGAACTTTAATTCCCCCTTTTAATACACAGTCTTAGCCTACTCTCATAGTACTTACTTGCTTACGTACTACTGTATGTAGTTGGTCAGGGATAGAGAGTTATACACCTACATTTATTTCCGTATTTAAATATAGCCGAACATAAGCTAGTGCATATTTAAGATAGCATGCAAAATGTAACACAATTTAAGCTCACTTGAGGTGACTACACACATGAAATGTTAGAAGAGAGAGAGAGAACATTTCTTTCACTTTGAATGGAGAAAGTCTCGTGGCAGCTGCCGGGCGTTCGTTGTTATGGAGTTGAACATGTTGAAAGTGTAATGGACTAGAGAGTAAATTGGGGCACTCCGAGTAAGAGAGAGTTTACAACTCAACTCAGGGCTATATACATGTATAATAATAATATACAATAGAGGGACGGAGATATGAGTAGCTAGCAAGCAGGGTAAGTTGGCAACGTAACGTAATAATAATAAAGGGGTAACAACACACAACAGTTTTATGTGGAAGCGGAGGGGAAAGAAACGTATAAATTGTGAGATCGATGTTGTGTGGCATGGACTATTGATCCAGAAAACCTTCATAAGCTGGTAAGCATTCAAGACGACTGGACATGGAGAAATCTGCGGTTCCTCCGGAAAAAAGTGACAGTGAATATAATTCGAAAGACAATCAGGAAATTTTGAACTATGACATAAATACTAGTAGCGGTGAATTGACTGTGAAGGTGAGATTTTGTATTGCATAAACAACAACAATTAGGATTTTGCGACTCATTCCTGTTGTCATTAAGTCTTGTTGATAATGTCTCTCTCTCTGGGAGTCTCTCGTTGAACATTTTCTGATTACTACATTTTCTGGTATTTACAGATTATTTGCCTTGGTGATTCTTCTGTGGGGAAGAGCAAGTATGAATTTTATTTTAAAATCTAATAAAATTGTGTGATTTTACACGAGTAATCATAAAGAAAGTGGAAGGATTTTGAAACATGATTCTGAATTTTTGTAGACTCTTGGAAAGATTTCTCGTCAACTCCTTTAAACCTCAGCAAGTCTCGACCTATGCCTTAACGTTGTACAGATACGATACAGAAATAGACAATGATACGGTCGTCGTCGGTAAATCATAACATCATTTAAAAAATTTAATTTTAAAGAAATTTTGAGTAATGTCAATTTCAATGCATTTAATTACATTTTTTCAATGTCTAAAACAGATTTTTGGGACACAGCAGGACAAGAGAGATTCCAAAGGTTTATTTTAAAAGAATATAATTTCTCAAATTTTATTTATATGATCAAATTTCACTGGAGAGAGAGAGAGTAGTGAAAAAATCTTAATTTCCTGCTTACTTTGTTTTTCAGTCTCCATCCGTCTTACTACCATCAAGCTCATGCATGTAAGGAAATGATTAGACTAAATCAGAATATGTGTCCCTACATGACAATTCATGGCGCAATTATTTTAATACCCATCAATTGTTTTTTGGGTAATAAGCAGTGATACCGGTATTATCATGTGTTTGTGGTGTGATAGGGAAATGTGTAAAAACACAGGCGCCACTCTTCCCAAATTATTAATGACTTCTTTTTTGTCCCTTTAAAGTCACACACATCCGAATTGTCATTAGAGAGAGTGTTTGTGATTGCGTAATATGAACAGTTGTCCTCCTTCGTCAGTGACAGTGAAAGACGAGGAGGAAAGCTGGTTAAGTATGTGAGAAGAGATGTGTGTGTGTGTAGGGAATATGGGGTGGTGAGGGACACATAAATACACACACAGGTCCAAAAGACCGAATACATTTTAATTGATAATCAGGCATCAATTCCAGAAAATCAATAAACTATTATTATGCAGAATAAATGCGTGTGTGGAAGAAAGTATTAAGCACACACACGCACAATGCGGGAAGTAGGCAGGTCAGATTGAGGTTACGATTAAACTGTCATCACAAACACAAATAATATAAATAAACAATGATTATGTCAAATTTCTGTAGGTGTGATGGTGTTTGACGCAACAAGAAAAATTACATATAAAAATTTGACAAGATGGTGAGTTACCACACATTTCATTCCTAGTCTGTGTCTCATTCTTAATTCTTTTTCGTAATTAAAAATTACATTGTGGTCTTTTGACTATTTGTAGGTATGAAGAATTGAGAAGTTATAGACCTACAATACCAGGTAAATATTTGGTGTCACAAACATTTTGTCTGTCACATGTGATGACGTCCTACAATTAGTCGTATTGTTTACATTACTGGGCTGTTTTCTAACGGAGAAATTTTTTTTCTACAGTTGTTTGCGCAGCGAATAAAATTGATGGTTAGTACAATCACTTTTTTGAAAATCTCATTACTCTGTCAAAAAGTGTTTTTCAATTGCGAATACCTTTTCGATATCTGAAAAATACGGAAAGTTGTCAATGGAACAAATAAAAATCCATTAGACAGGATAGAATTGATTTTTTTTCTTTCTTGTGGGTTATTGATTTAGCCATGTGAAATATATATCGTATTTGTAACTTTTTCATTTGGATTTTTAGTGGCAGCTGAGGTTACACAAAGAAGCTTTGCATTCCCAGAGAAAAACTCTATTCCCTTGTACTATGTCAGGTAAGATGAGAGTCTCACTTTCACCATTCACTTTTCAAAACTACGAGTATCATGGATGTTTACACTCATTCTCATTTGGTAGTGCCAGTGACGGGACTAATGTTGTCAAACTCTTTCGTGATGCAATAACGGCTGCCGTCAACTATAAAAGGTACAAAATTACATACCAGCAGATGAGTGTACAATGAAATCTGATCCATAATGGTGTAGCTAATAATTTAAACTTTCTTTTTCTTTCTCTTTTGACAACAGAAATCCAACAGATTGGACAGACCAACTATTAGAGTTATTATAAGTTATATTTTAACAATACATGTGTTGTCCTCTACTACATATAAAACTTTGTGTTAACATTGAAGACTTTCTTCAGTGAAAAAGTGAGTGAAAGAATGGATAGAGATTGGTTAACAATGGAATTGTAAACACAACTTTCACTTTTTACCTTCTTGAAAGAATGTTCACAAATTGATTGTTAATATTAATACATAATTTACTCTGCATTCATTTAAGATTGTGTTTTCCTGCAGTGAATAACATTTTGCTTTTCATATTCTAAAAGTAATCGCTTCAGCCTTCAAATGTATTTTGAAGAAAAAATTTTGTCAATCAGTAAAAACGCTCAATCTTTTCTGTATTTTTGCTCTTCGCCAGAAATTCAAAATGCCTATTACATTGACTGAATGTTGACTGTATAAAGTTATCAATTGTATCAATGAATATTATACAATATTCGAATGCGTATCGAAGTGTTTTTTTTCCTATTCTCTGAAAATTTTTCCTAATTAGTTGAATAATTTCTGCCTATTAAAAATGTTGTGTAAATGTACTGAATGCAGATTACGGGATGGATCATAGTAAAAAAATCGCGCTTTCGTGCACTTGCTGCACGGCTTTCGTGCTAAGTGCACGAAAGGCAAGGATACTCTACGCGGATGTACAAATCTCCGTAGAAGATTATCCTTGCTTTCGTGCACTAAGTGCACGAAAAGCCGTGCAGTGAATTGCACGATGCACGATTTTATACTATGGGATGGATACAGCTTAAATCAAAAAAGAGACTTTTAAATATGAATTATATATCAATATTATTGTGTACTTAATGATTAGGTGATTGGAGTTTTGTCGTGTGCACAAGGTGTTGCAAAAAAACTATCATTTTATGCATAATCCTAGTTGTATGTACTGTACACTAGAACATTTACTATTCAATGCCGTCCTCACTAACATGATAAGAAGAGTATATCTATTCCAAAAACTTAACACAATGGGCCAAGTTAAGAACTGTGATACACATGCAACAAGTATAACTGGGAAGGAAATGATTCCTTTTTTTAAAACCGAAAATATAGTCACACACCTTTGCAATCTAATTTAAAACTATGAGATGATGTGTCAGGAGGAGGACAATTTGCCATGAAAAGGAACAGCTTTTATATTTATGAATGTATAATAAATAAATTATCCATAAACTACAGCTTATAGTGCAGGGATATATGCAAAATAATGTAATTGATGATGTGAGTGTCTTCTGCCCAGAAAATGAGTTACAAAGAAATTGTAACAGAAGAAGAAGAAGCCTTTTGAGAGAGAGAAGGGTGGCGTGTGTGTGTCGTGTGTACACAATCAAAATGAATGCATATATATATGTATGTATTGTAAAATAAATAATGTGTAATAATTTTGGATGAAATAAATTCGAGTCACTCTCTGACTCATGATTTAAAGGGAAAAATGGTAACTGGAGAACAACATTGGGGGATTTATTTGAAAGTAGGATTTTTTTTTCTCTTGTAAAATACATTTCAATTCAATTGAAATTTGTGTGTACACAAATAATAAATTATGAAACTAGCCACGTCGTCCCAGTCGTCCAGATATATAAATAAATTAAAGTTTCAAGTCAAGCAGGTTTTAATAGATGATCATTCCTATGATGGGATTTTTTTTGGTACACACATAACAAAGTATACTTACGGTGTGTGTAGTACACACACAAAGTATCCGAAAAAAATATGGCGGGGTATCATGAGACATAGTGCAAAAATCCGGATGTGCGAAAAATTGTTTTGGAAAATTCGCACATATTCCTTGCGAATTTTTGTCGAATACACATTGCCAAAAAAACTCGTGTCCTTCCTCTACAACTGGCTTTTGGAATTTTCAAGATATCTCAACCCATTCAAAAATGCCAGATTTTTCATAACTATATGCTATTCAATGATCACGCTGTATTAGACTCCTTGCTTATATAGTTCACGAATCCTTTTGAATCCCTTTTAAATGTGAGTAAAGTAAGTTATTATACCTGTATGCATGTGTACCACTTCAAAGCATCTTCTACCACACACACACACAGTACAATGCCAGTCGTAACTTTAAACATGCAGAAATTCCACAAATGTTTCAGAATCATCCGTATGATCGGTTTGTCATCTGTCCACTCTCTCCACTCCACAGACACACACACACACTCAAGTACATCTGTATCTCTGTCCAAAATGTTATTAGATCTAGCTGAATAATGTCATTTTTACAAATGAGAATACATATTTATGTGTCTCTCTGTCCTACAACTCCTCTTCTATGCAATACACAAGTAGCTAGAGGCAGACAAGGATATTGCTAAAATCTCATTTAACATTTTATCTTTTATCTCTCTCTCCAAACAGGCTACACGCACACAGGTCAAAAACAACAACGAGCAGGAGAGATGACGGCAAACTGTACTTGAGTCTTCAGAACAAGAAGAAAAAATGGGGAAATTTGTCAGCAAACTCAGTCAATACAAGAGATAAGACTGTAGTGAGCAATTTAAAGTTGTCTTTATACTGTATAAATTATGTCTCTCAACAGTCAATGTATCATTTCAAAGTAAGAGAGGGGGATAACTAAGCATGTTAAGCATTTGAAGAAGTCATTTGTGAGAAAAAGGTCAGGTGAGTGCACAAAAGAAAATTTGGTATTGGCAATCTAGTCCAGAAAATTATTGTGTGACTGTGTGGTGTAAATTAAGAATGATGGACAGTAACAGTTAATGCAGGTGAGAGGAAATGAGGTTTTATGGATTAGAAGGAGATAAAAGCACTGTTTAATTGTCCGGTCATCCGTGAATATAGTTCAAATGTAGGTAAAATGTAAATTTGAGTCATGAGTAAATTGACAGTCAATACAATAAATAATTATGACTTGTGTCCTTCATGTAAATAAATTAAGAAAAATAAATTAAGGGATCAAAGGTGGACTGGAGACAAGAGAATATTTTGAAAATATGATGCTTCTTTTTGATTTTTGGACTGAATTCAGTGGAGGGGAGAGTAACAACTTAGCAACTTTGCATAGTGTACGTAAGACTGTAACCCAAATCCAAATCGACATTTGAATTTGAAGTGCAGAAAGCGATGGACAAGTAAGCCACCCCTGTCGTTGGATTCACTGAAAAAATATAGGATGTATTTTTTTAAAACAATTCATCATTGAAACTAAGATGTAGATTCGATTGAAGTTTAGAATTAAAATCATTTCACCTCGCAGCATTGAATTAGTCCCGAGCGTGTCTCCACAAAATCTTTGTCCATTGACTAGTAAGTAGTCACTCGGACAGGTATTGGGTGCCGTACCTAGACGGACGGATATAATAGAAATCAAATAAGAATCAACAGAAAAAGTGAAGAAAGAGAAGGAAGGATAAGTGATGTGGGCTTGGGGGAGACACAAATGAATTATATAATATGAGAGAGAGAGATTTGATTCAAAGTTCTTTAAAGAGAGAGAGAGGGAGAGAAGGAGGGAATGTAACTCATGAGGATTCCAGTTTGTAAATGCTGTCAGAAAATGCAATGGAAGAAGACACCTGGGAGGATGAAAGACCCTGTACATCTCTTACCTGGAAGCATGAAGCTAGTGGACGTCGTTTCGGTCAAGAGCATACTACAGTATCCAGAGGGGAGCTGGAAGCACTGATTAATACAAGACATTTCCACAATATTACTTGTCATAAAAATAATAGTATACACACATATGTATGGTATGTATGTATACATTTAAAAAATTGTGAGACGCGAAAAATTCATACACAGTGATTACGTATTAGATGTGTATACCTGGTTAACACAAGAATTGCTGGTGATGACCTCCCCTTGCCCACTATTGTAATTGTAAGACTGAACTGTCCCCGTGAGACCCCTGTAGTACTGTGTGTTCAAAAGTCATAACCACAGACACATATTTTATTTAACCACCATCACCATCTTCTATAAAGTCATCTTACAACTAACTATCCTCCTCTTTCCTCAATCATGAATCATACACACATGACTATATCCACTTCTACCATATTGTAATACCCTTACAATGTATTAGATTGTCTTGTCTACTTTTCTGCACACACACGCACACAACTTGAAAAAACACAACATAATCCATTCTGTGTGTGTGCAATTGGAGAAGGAGAAAAAAAAACTCTTTTCTCAATCTACACACACCCCTTTTTTTCCTTTTCCTGAGACAACACCATAAATAACTAATAAATTTAATCAACCAACGAATTTTTTTCCTCATCTTCTCTTATCTTATTAAACATATATTGTAAAGTATGTAAAAATGTATGTAGACAATTTCTTACCTGCAAACAACCTGCTGGAGCTGCACAAGCATCCGTTGGTCTGTTTGATTCAATCCAATCAATCAAATTGTAGACAATGTATGTATGTAGGATTGAGTCATTTTAAAAATAAAGTGGTCAAATTATAATAATTGGTCTGGCCTGTCTACACACAGATTTTAGAAGCGTGTTCTTTTCTTTTTTTGAGAGAGAGAGAAAGGGAAAAAATGTTCAAAAGGAGGATGACAAGAAACTTGGGGTACACTTCAAAAGGAGAGGAATTGATATAATCTTTCAAACATATTTTTAAAAATGTAGTAAAGATGTAGTTTAGTCCTCAAGCCTGTTTCACAACTTTGTGGAAAAGTTAAATGGAAGTCATAATAATTCCAGTTGACAATTGGTCAGCTGCCATGTACTCTTGTTTGTGCTATGACAGTCTGACATTTTTTGTTTCATAATTATGTTACTGGATAAAGATCTAGAATATTTGACATTTTATATAATTTTAAAGGGGAGACAAGCTCTTAAACGGAAGTCAAGTTTGGCAACAAAAAAATGAGGAGCAGGATCTCAGATTACTTTCTTTTTGTATCGTTCCTCTTTGCTCGAAAGGAGCGTTTGCAAATTTGTATTAAAGAGGAAATTATGTCTTGATAAAATAGTTAAAGGTCAATATTATAATTTAATAGGTACTTACTTGAATTGAACAAGTCTGATTTGCCACAGACGAGTGTCTGACCCTATTTTTGCAAAGAAGAAAATCATTTGACAAATTCTGTCTTGTGAAAATCATCGTGTCTATTTTTAATTGATACTTTATGAAGAACGGACCTGAAGCCAAATTAAATGTGATCGTTGCTGTCTTTAAAGTTGTAGTGGCAGCTGTTGTGGTCGAAGAGAAACTAAATTGTCTCCTCCTCCTGGATGTTGTTCCCCAAGAAATGTATTCTTTTTTTTGGAGGGTAAAAAATTTAATTAATTAACCATAACATATGATAGCAACTGTTCTCATATTTTTTCTGAAATGAACACAAACCATCTGATCCAGTATTGTTGCCACACAACACAGGGTAAGTAGTTGAGCTGCCACCGACCTTCACGGTGAAAGTATCATTTGTACATGGACCAGATGGTCCTCGGATCTGAAACTGGGTAAAGTCTAGGTACAACTCAGTAGCCTGTACAGAAAAAAGGCACCGTGTTACTAAAATGTTATTAGTGACATTAATAAATGGTAAACATTGAAGAAATAATAATTTGGAGACAGGAATTTAATTTCATTACCCCAGAAATTTGTTTTACAGTGATAGAGCAAGTTAGTGGACCCGACGTAGTTGACGGAAAGTTCTGGTTCACAAAGTATGTATTGTTTATGGTTGCAGTCCCACCACAAGTAATCATGACTGTAAAAATACACAGGAGAGAGAGAGGACAATTTACACTTTGTGTCCCACATACATCCATCCATAATGTGTACACAAGAAAAGAAATATTAACTTACTGGGACAACATGCTCCAAAATTACCAGCACAAAATCCAGACTAAACGAAATTGATCATTGTTTTATTAGTGTTAACAACAAATAAAAGGAGGATCAAAATTCAAAATATTTTACCTGTGACCCTCCAAGATTTGTACATTCCCTAGCTGAATAACATGACCCGACCAAACCATTGGATGCATTGCAAGGTGAATTGTTGAAAGAAACTATACTGAACAAACCCCCACTAACAACTGGACACACACAGAGTACAATTATTAATCATTAAATGTAGGTAGCCTGGATAAAGATTACTGACAAAATTTTGATATGCTGTACCTGAGCGTCTGGCTTCTCTATCAAATGAATAATTTCCAACTACTAGGTCTGAAGAAGATGAGTTGTATAACTTTCCAGTTGAATTATACGATGATGGAAATAGTCTACACTGACTTTGTGTAATAATATTAAGGAATATGACGGCAACTAGAAGAGCACATGGAGAAATTCCATATCTGTTACGGGAAAAATTTACAAACCCCATTGTTGCTGGTCTATAGTACTGGTCCAAGCAAGACTGAAAGTTTTTGAGGACTCAGTTCACACACCAGATATTTTTTTGTGAAAAACTGACGGACGACTTGTGCTCGGCTAAAATCCCCGAGTGAAACTGTATCAAAGTTTTACTTGGGACCCACAATCCATTGGTTTCTTTTTCCATTTTCATATAACGGGATAAAATGAGTCGACATAAATTTCTGTGTTAATAGGGCTAGGGAATTGTAAATTTTGAAAAACAAATTAATTATCAATGCTAATTGACAAGAGCTGACCACCTGAAAAGAAAGAAACATGTTCCTACATTACCCCTGCTCTCGATTCTATTTTAATTGTGGCTCATTACCATCAACTCTCACATTCGCATAATTTGAGGCAGAGACGAATGAATCATACACATGGACAGTACAGAAGCTATTCAGAGTGCAAGCTAACCTTATAATCATTCTATTAATTAGCCTACTACGTACTGCATCCATATTCCAGGACGTTAACACCAATCAATAAATTAAACTTTAAAAGAGACCAGCGACAATGTCAATGAAATATAAATATGTATTACACACATATCTCTCTTTTAATTCTTCTCGAGTTGAGTATTAAACAAATTAGGCAAAACAAAATAAATAACAACAACGACAATAACGTTGACATAAATAGAAAAACATGTAGCCAACCTTGATTTCAAGAGGCAAATTTTAACTGTGTGACAGGAATTTTTTCATCCCTTTGGTCTTCCGGACGGTAAGGAATTGTCAATTAATTAATTTTCTCTGTAATTCACAATTATGATAGGGATCGTTATCATGTAGAGTATCATATTCATATTTAATAGGTTTTTCATTAAAATACCCTCGGTGGTTCACTTGATTTTTAACCAGGAGATGACATGCAGGGATTTTGTCGAAAATAGAGATTGAATCCTCCCCCTACATCAATTTCATTTGTTCTAACTCCAACAGTAAAAGGGCCATTACTAATATCTGTGAAAAAACAACATTTAAAAATTAGTTATCCAAAAAAAACACACATTGTATTTGTTTGTTGTTGGTTAAGTTGGACACCTGTAATTGGAGCGTCTTCAACAAATATGACATTTGTTGTGGCGTCATTCAATCGTTCTCCACATAGTCTGTATCCATTTATCAAAATATAGTCATATGGACAGTCTCTGACTCCAACACCCGCCTGTCCACTTGGAATAATTAAAGCTCCTTCAGCTGTAAATAATTCAATTAAGTACTAGGTATCATTTTGTGAGAGATTTGAAGTATGTACCTGTGTACAAAATTTTATTTTTTTAAACTCACCGTTGGCATTTACAATTTGAAATGGTTGATATGTCCCGTCTGGACCCACTAATAAGTATCACATAAATTTTTTGTAAATATTTTATATTCGCACTCATTCTTTAAATTAGAAAGCTCTCTTTGAAATTCTACTGAATAGTCCTTTTCGAGGGAAAAAAGTGTAGGTTTACCATTAGTATACGTTAAACTGCAGAATCCGGACTCTCTTCGTATACATACAGCATAATTGAGATTGTTCTATGTAAAAATAAGCATATGAACAATTTAAAGTAAGAAAAATAGTACATCTTTTTCATGAGAACCGAGTTGTGAACTTTCATCATGAAAAGTGATGAATGCCCACCCTTTTGACATGGAGGACAAGGGTGAATACATATTAGTAGGAAAAGTAAAAGTTTGAGTGTTTGAAATGATAAGTGTGAATGTGTTATGGGTTACCAACCAGGTACTGGGGTGAAGTACTGGTAACGTAGTTGAAGCTTTGTATCGCTCCCATAACTCCTTGATAATATTGGAGACAGTGGGTCGGGGCAGATCCGCTCGGGTTGATATTATCATACTGAGTGATTCTTATAGACCAATTTCTGACCCCATCACCAGTTGTCATTATAGATAATTGAATACTGCTCGAAGTCCCAGCCGTTTCGATGTAGACTATTATTTCAAATATGTACACACACACACATTTTAAATTTCAAATGCTGCCAAAAGAAAACTCTCTTACATTAGTACTACCCTGTCTCCCTTTTTTGTGTGTGGTTGTCATGAACAAGACTCTTTTTCTTAGGATGACACGGTGACACGTGAATTCTTTTCCAATGATTGTCGCTTTGTCCTCTTCTTTCGTCTTCTTCTTACATATAGGTGTACAATTTCTTATCTACAATTCATGTGTTCCATGTGTGAGCCTATTCAGTTTTGTGCTTAGTCGTGTCCCCACCCTGGGTCTCTCTGATTGATCCCTATGACTCATGATTTGGCCTATGATAGAATTTATTTCTCGCCTCTGTGATCATCACATATAGATATTCCTCTCTTATCACTTGATCTTACCGAGAATTTTTTATGACACTGTCGTCATTTGTAATAACTCACTATTGTATTAGTGTGTACCTATTTACCTATGATAGGGAAAAAAACTACAAGGATCATAGCCTCTTCGATGGAGAGTCTTTTGTGTCTGTTATTTACCTACTTACGTGACTGTGGCTATGCTACACAATGTGTATTGAAAGTACTAGAGAATTTTTTTAGTACACTAGAGACTAGGGTTTGTTTCAAGTCGAAGTAAAGCATTGGAAAAATCAAATGCTACATCCCATACAAATTAATAATATTAATGAAAATAATAATAATGTAGAATTTTCAAATTACTGTGACTTCCGGTATTCGTGCCACATAAAATGGGAATTATGTTGTTTGTGTCCTGTCCCGAAACGATAAATCGATCAATTTCACAGCTACCAGCGACAGGCTGTCGTAACTGCAATACAGAGATATAACAGGTGACATTTTTCTTGTCTCAGCACGCTTCAATGTTCCGTACTTCTACTTGTGTATATATTATCATTTTCGAAAATTTAGCCAACATGTCACATATGTCAGAGTCAGTCAGTTCATGGACATTAGAGAGAGAGAGAGGATTTTACAGGAATAAGGTACCCATGTCGTTTAAAATTCAACTTTTGAACAGTTCTTAATTTATGTGTTGTTGAACACAACAAAAAAAATATTTTAATATATTCAATAGACACTTTAGAGCAAAAAAAAGTCATTTCAATGTTTCATAATGTTATGGGGGGGGG
>WJFB01002896.1:0-15991 GCA_009870185.1 Pygmarrhopalites habei
ATGTGTAGTTTGTAAATCTGGCACCCACAATAGTTGATACAGTCACATATATACAGTGGCGTATTTATGCCTCGTCCTCCCTTAATGAGGATTTGTTAAGGATTTGTATTAGTTGAAAATGTTATATTTTAACTCGGTACTCTCACCAAATCATTATCATCGTAACCAAATGGATTCTCAATCTCCCTGCCTATAAAGAAAAAATTATTAATCAGAGTTGATTCAGTTTTGATTAAAAAAATAACTATTACTTATTACCAATCCCCAAAATCCCCAGGAGAGCAAATGAGGCCAGAGTGACAGCTGGGATGGTAAACCAGGATAAATACTCGACCAATTGGTAAGGCAATGCAAATAAGTACAACCTTTCAATTTTTTAAAAAGCAATATTTTAGAACAATCAAAGTATAAATAAATCATGAAATATTTAGTGCAATTGTAATTAAAAGAATCTTACGCCACAGCCTGATGCAAGTGAACTGCATAAGCTAGAGGAAGTGGTGTTCCAAGTATACGTTCGAGTCCAGTTAGACATTCGACAAGTCCAAAATTTGCTATTATTTTATAAATGTACATACAAGAGTTACAATTATTGTCTTCTACAAAAGTATAATTATTTCTACTCACCCTCGTAAAGGACTTTCATCAAACTCAAATCAAGTTGCCCAACCTTCCCTAGCCGTCTGATGTAAGAGAAGAGGTAGTAGGAGATTTCTAAAGGGATATTTGTAGGTTGATGACCATTCTTGACAGAGTTTTGACCAGGATTCTTGTTGTCATTGTTGGTGTGTCTATCCTTCCGCACAAGTTCAGTTATACTGAAGACTGTACCGTTACTCCCTGGTGAGTCTGGTCCTGACGATTTTGCTCCATCAGGGTGAAATTTTGCATGTGGGTTGAGGAAATTTGGGAAAGGTTGTTGCTGAAATCGTGGTAGATGACAGATGAGGTCTTTCAAATCTGGTTCATCATATCCATATTCTTGCCTCAAATAATTTTTAGTAGAGAAAGCAAAAGCCACAAGTAATTTTATGGCAGAATTCTTTTCAATTATTAGACTGGCTGCTAGTTTCTCTGCATCTTCTTCTGGTGGTGAATTCTCCAGTTTCCCTACAATGTGGTCCACTCCTACCCAAATTGCACAGGTCAAGTCACGGATCAAGTAGGTTATGCGTGACCATTGCCTGGAAGGAAATTTTAGTAAATTTGATTATTGTAATATTTTTCAATCAAACAACAACAACAAGAACTTGTATTGAATAATTGTTACCTTCGTCCTTCCCAATAACGATCATACGCCGTGTTTGTTCGGAATACTAATAACAGTCCAGTTACCTTTGTAATAATAGAACAAAATATTTTAACATTAGTTTCAAAAAATGAGAACATAATTGAAAAGATTTTTAGAAAATATACTTACAAGGCCAAGGACAGGGACCAGAGTCAGAGGAAAGTTGATGTGAATCATCTCAATGTACTTGTGACAAATTACAATAATTGCTGTGTACAAGGCCATGACTGGAAACAATGAAAAATTATGTATTGATTGATACAAATATATACTACAATGTTTTTCTAAAATTATTACTTACGAAGGACTTGCCACCATATCCGAAGGATCACTGTCCCCTTCAGGCGGAACACAAGAGGTCGACTATTGCATTCATCCCATCTACTTGCAATCGGACTGACAAGTTTTGACATTTCTTGCACCTTCAATTTGATTCTCGTACTTAGTACACTAATGTTCATTTATAAGTTCGTTAACTGTTTCACTAAATTGAATACTGGAATCTCTTTTTTTACAATTTTGTCCTAATATTGTCTTTGAGGACTGAACAGTAGTTTTTTTATACATATGAAAACTAGGTATGGGCAAGAGTAGTTAAATATTTCAAATAAAATGAGAATAATATTAAAATTTTGAAGGTTGTCTTTACAGCGGAGTATCTCTACTTTTTTGTTTGGTATGAGAGGAAAATGCAGGAAAAATTATTCAAAACACTTGATACTATTGAAGAAAATGATTAATCGTCCATCATATTTAAAATTCGCATATTGTTTTTTAAACAATTCAGACACTGGATTTTAGTGTGTAGCGTAGAGGCAGGTTTTGTCGAGTTTTTGCATTTCTCACATCTGCCTCCTTGTCATCATAATTCCTGAACAATTGTGTCAATTTATCCCAGGGACAAGAACAGGATTGAAAAACAGGAAAGTTTTAAATAATAAAGTGCGTCTATTTGAATAGTGTTGATGTAATACTTAAAAATCCCTTTTAGACTAATATAATATTCCTAATAATAGTAATATTGCATGACAAATACTTACTATGTAGTCAATTGATTGCATGGCTTTCTTCCTCAGAATAGACCTAATGATGCTGATAGCAATTATGCAAATCTGTTACTCAAAGATAAAATTTTAAATGACAAAGGAGGATTCACAATAAAACCTTCCAAAAATGATTGTGTAAAAATATTCTCTGCAAATTAGAAGGGGCGAGAAAAAGGTTAATATAAATTACTCATCATCATTTAATGAAATAAATATATCATCATATTTATTGACACAACTCGAGTATGGAACGTCAACTACGTAATTTACATAAAACCTACATAATGTAGACCATTGCATGGTTAGAAAACAAACAAAGTGAGCAATATTTTATATGTATATTATATATCATAAATATATATCTCAATCTCGTCAAATAACAATAATACTTTGTGCAATAGACAATGATAAGTGTCAAATCTTCGGTAGAGAAAATGTGTATCTAATTGTTAGCACTTACACAAATTTCAATTCGGTATGCAACAATGAGAGCTTCCTTTTGAGGGCTTGGATTGAACTCGGAACTAGATAAAACACAAATATAAATATTATACACAGTAAGTAATTCATAGGTATGTGCTAGAAGCCGTAGTAAAAATTATAAAAATGTAAGAATATTAACAAGTACTATAAGATAAACATTAAACAACAAGTATTAATTGTTAAAATAGGTATTAATTGAGTATGAAGATAATAAATAAGTACCTTCAACAGAATTCCACTTTGGAACTTCTCGAGTACTATCCAAACTGCCATTTAATTGAGATTTCCCCTTTATAGTAATCTTGATTTGTTTCCGGGGTGGTGCTTCAGTATGAAAACATCTGGACAAACTTTTGATACTATTGTTGTTGCTTCTCGGTGTGGCTGCCAGTCGTCGACTGAATTGTGTTGTATTTAACTTTGCTTTAGATTTGAGAATAGTAGCAGTGGTACACGAATTTGTATCAAGATCTGTCAGGGGTGAAGAGAGTTTCTTACTGCTTCTACTTTTATTCACAGTGTTTAGGAGACTACCCAAAGAAATTCGGCTAGGGTGACGCTTGTTTGTAATCTCTTCATAAATTTCAGGAATGTCCAGTGGACAACAAACAACCTCCAAATCCAAGTCAGATTCTTCACCCGAGCTCAAATGTATCTGGACCAAAAATATATAAAGTGTGTACATACACAACACACAAGACAACAGAAACAATGACGTAATTTCATGTGCAAAAATACAAGCTTACCTCAGTAAGACTGTTAGACAGTTCATCAAGATTAACGTGTTCACCTGTTTCTGTTAGAATTGTATTTACCAATGTTACTTAAATGTTGATATAACAAGTACTACAGTTTACTTTTGCATGATGGTAACCTGATATCGGATTAAGACCTAAAAGTTTGAGGAAGCCCTCTTTATGGGCTGGATTGTTCAATTGAATCAACTCGGAAGTCAATTCATTGTTATTGTTGACCACGGCTCGTTGTTGTTGTTTTGGTTTTCTCTTCTTAGAAACCCCTATGATGATCATTCACAAAAAATTCACAAAAGTATGTAAAAGAACATTTACATAGCTTGCCATGTACAACTAGTCTTAATTAGTATGTAATTTAAGAACATGACACAAACAAATTGTACATAATTAAGTAACTATAGTACTATATTAGTATAAACAAAGAATATGCTTACCCTTCCGCTTCTTCCGACGAATCGAATTCTTTTTTCCTTTGGCCTCCTACACAGATTACAAAATGCATTAATATTTGACAAATACAATACAAATATAATACGGTTGCTAAATCAAACAAAACTTCTAAAAAGCTTACCGAAACAAAAGAACAAGCCGGAGGAGCCTTAAACATGTTGCCAATATGTGGACACCGGTAAATTAACTTTTACGAAAATATGTATTTTTCGGTCTGTCCAATGAGAGCAATCATTGTCCTTAAATTGTCCTCATGTAAGAAAGAAGGCAACTAATTGTGGTTCAAATTAATGATGAAATTTCCGTTAAACTTTGGCAACTTTTTTTCGGCAGCTTGAAGAGTCCCTCAATTTTACAAGGTTCTCTCCATGCAAAAAAATTCACACAAAATAAATGAAGATTTACATAAAATAATTAAATATGTTTAGCATTTAAAAGGTCATCTTAATCATTTTATGGCATAAATGTCAACATGTCGTCAATAAAAGAATCATACATTGTTTTGGATCGACAAAATGTCAATCCGTCAAAATGTCAAAGTCTTTATGTAAAGTTAAAGTTGACAGTGCTTCATCAGTGCTTCATATAATATTCTTAGCAGAAATAGAAAACATTACAATGAAATTGTTCTACTTGACCTATACAGCATTCATTCAACTTTTGAACAACATAAATGACTCACCTACTCCTCAAAAAAATATGAACGGAACGTGAATAATATGTCAAGAACATTCTGTACTTTAACATTATCATACGTTATTCACATTGTTGTGTAACGTAAAGACTAACAATTTGGAACAATCAGGCAAATGACCGTTGCTGGTCAATCATAATAATATGTGATTCAACATCCTAAGATTGACGCGCACACACCAAATCAATATCAGAGGTTTCAGAAACTGCAAAATTTTCCAGTATCCAAAGATCAAAGCGGTCAACAGTCCTCAAACATTTTTATTCCAACATATTTCTGCCTCAGTCAAAAAATGATGACCAATGAGTGAATCTCTTTAAACTCCACACACACTAAAGATGGAAAGAATAATAAATAATAAATACATTCGTTCAATTAACCCAAACCTCATCCGCACCAACAACATTTACACTGTCTTTTCTTATGACGAACCTAACCAGTCCCGAAATAAACTTACTGGACAATTAAAATTACTAATCAGAATCCTTTGTAGTGTCCGAGCAGTAATTTGGTTTGTTGGTCTCTTCACATCCTTCATCAAATGTTCTCCTTTCAATTTCAATATTCAAACATTTCTACTGGAGAATCCATCTCGACGTCATTTATTTATCCACCTTTTATTTTCTGCCATCATCCTAATTCGAATCCCAATTATTTGGTATCAAATTATAATTTCTTCATTTTGGGAACAAGGTTTCGGGGTGAGTCGACCTCCATTCGATGAAATTCTTCTGTTGTGTGCTGTCCCAGCCACCATTGTCTGGCTAATTAGTTTCATTTCAAATCTACTAACACGGAAATACATCTGTGTACTTTATGGAGCCTACCAGTCACTGGATAAAAAGTTTTCAGGTATCTGGACAAAATTCTTCAATTTTTACATTAAAAGCTCCCGTCGTCCACTTTCCAAAGCCTGTTTGATCACTAAATTGATACTCATTAATTATTCCAGATAAATTCTTGAATGGATCACAAGTCTTGGAGTCTATTCCAAATTTTTACTGTCTTCTCCTCTCAATGGCAGCTTTTCTGTCATGTGCAATGGGCCTGTGTCACATTTACATCCTTTGGTTCATGATCCATCATCCCGAATCCCGGATTCTCCTATCTCAATTTGTATGTCAGATACAAATTTTCGAATCCAACGAAGATCTGGATTGTCCAATTTGGATTTATTTAATCAGTTCATTTGTGGACTTCTTCTGCTGTTTAATGACTTCCATGATTGGAATTTTTTGTATTGTCTTCTTCATCATTCCATCTCTTTGGGGACTCATGGTTGAGATCCTCATGATGTAAAAAAAATTAATTAATTTTCCCATTTTTATCATTACTAATTTTATTTTTTTTAAAAAAACTTTTCAGTGATCAACCCATAAATCGACTCCCAGAATTGGTCAAATTTTACCCACAATTACGACTCCTAGTCAACCTTGCCACAACAGCAGTTAGTCCTTTAATCCTAATTAGTTGCATTGTTTTATCCGTGGAGTTGGTCATCGGGAATTATGCCATGATTCGGGGTGACATCATCGACTATGCTGGACCCATTGGAATCATACTACTGTAAATAGAAGGACATTTCTTCATTTTGAATGTATTAAATTGATTTTGGAAAATTAATTTACCAAATTTTTTTCAGTTCCATTGCTGTGGTGGCAGGGACCCTTATTGCTTATCACTGTGCAAAGGTTTGACAGTACTTTTTCAGTCCCTTTTGAATAATGCTCAAGAAATTCTTGACAAGAATGCTCTTTAGCATTTTTTCACAACAATTTGAGCCCTCAGTAAAAATCATTTTATTTATGATGTAAAGGGAATGGAGAGTGGACATGTGGTGACCAAAAAATTTATCCAGAATGCTCAACTTCATCATCGACTCTTGGAGAATGTGAACAAGGAAGAGTTGAGAGTTCAAATCCAGTCTTTACGCCCTGTCCTCATTGAAGTTGGAAATTGGTATCAGGTCACGGAAGGGGCTGCATTGGAATTTTTGAGTTCATTACTGGAAAACACAGTCTCTACTCTAGTCATCCTTGGTCTTTAGTACACAATGTATCATTTTTTTCAAGGAGAATAATTTTAAGTGACTATTCGCAGAAGAAACAATGAAGATATGAACCTATAAAATACTAGTTTTTGTAATTTCAAATTCTTCAGGAGGGACGCGAATGGGAATTTTTTTGCACTGTCCCCCCATGAGCCAATTTGAGGTCTAATATTAAAAAATTAATTAATAAAAAATCCCATTTTTTATCACTATTCTTCTGCTATTTTACTACTTGACTTGTCAAGTAAGCAAAATGTAAACAATCGGCTTGGACTGTGTGTATCTTTTTAATGTCAATTTTTTTATTCATTCTATTTAATTGATATCCACTCACGAATAAAAATATCCTCCTACATTCTGAACCAAAATACAGAAAATTTAAAGAAATTAATAATTTCAAACTATCTCATTTTCAAAAAAAAAGCTTTCACTATTCAGCATCGGCTAGCTCAATCCGATATTTGAGTACTTTTCCCCTTAGACGACTTGCAGAATTATCAAAAAGGAATTTGTACGTTCCTATTTGGTCACAAACTAAAATCCCTTCCTGTTTCTTCTGATGAGATTTGACAATTTGGTGTGGAATGACCTCTTCCTCAATAAACTCATTTGATTTTGTGGTCATAGTCAGTCCAAATCCAATATCGTAATCTTTTGTAGTAAAAGACCAACTGAGGACACTTTTCAGGGTCTGAACATCGATTTCGACAAGATATTCTTGTCCAGGAGCCACAGTCATTTCGACATAGTCGGATGTTGTAGAACCATCTGAGCCACGAGGAGAATTTTGGTAGTTTTTGGATGAGTGCCAGTATTCAATCAATTTTGGAGGTAATTGGTCCATATTTATGTCCTGGAGAAGGGGTGTCATCCATTTTTCGCAATTATTGTTGAACACATGAACTTTCGCAAAAGTTCGTTGCGACATGATTGGCTTGACCAGGTTGAAGAAAGCGGTGAAAATCCGGGATGCTACATGGCGTGTTTTCAATACAGAAAATAAATCAATTTTTAAATATATCGGAAATAAATTCTAGGATTTTTTTTGGAGATGGAGATTGGTTAAATGAATACCGTTTACAACGACAATTTTCTTGACCGTTTCCGGGTAGTTGGCCTCCATGGAGCGGAGAGCTTCCATGTACATGTTAATTGCTATTTTATGCAGAGGGAGAGAAAGTGAGAGAAAATGAATTACAAGAGATTTTTTTTAAAAAAATTGCAAATTGTACTGCTTACCTCCCATACAAGCCAAAGTTTGCATGGACAATCCTTTGGCGTCAATTAGAAGGATGTACTGAGTGACTGGTTCACCCGTTGGCAAAAATTTGTTTTCTCCTTGGGCTCGCAACTTTTCAAACATTTGCATGACGTACCGTACAATACTTTCACGGTGTCCCAAGTTGACCAATTTTCGACCTTCCCAACTACCAAAAGGGATGAAGCAAACTGGAAATGTTCAAAAATACTTTTTAGAGCTTTACTAACTAAATTAGTGATTGTTGTGTGTGTGTGCTTTAGATAAAATAAGTACCAGGACAATTTTCTTTATCCAAGCCACAAAACTCGACGGGTGAAAGTGTGGAGAAAGCAGAAGGACATTCCCAATTCAATATACTGTCCATTCCATTTTCATCCCTCCATTTCATTGACTTTTTGAAATGAGACAGAGAGTAATTAAAATATTTTATTAATTGTACAATTTTAATATTGATGCAGATTTACTGACATTTTTTACCTTGCGAATCATCGTCTCTGCTTGATCCAATTTTAAGTCACGAGCTGAAAAAGGGAAAGTTGATTAGAGAAAGCAATTGCTAAATGTATTAAACGTTTTTTTGTTAAAAAAGTTGCTTGAATCCTTCAGTTTTGTTGAGAATGATAAGTTTAAATTAAAATTGAATTTGTGACCAAACCTCGGAGCCATTGTAAAAGCCCAAGGTCAGTGTTCCAAAAACCTTCCAGTTTTAAGTCATGTAAATTTTGTCGAAACTATATTTTTTATGACAGAGAAAAGACATTAAATTACTAGCATTATGTTTATTCGAAATTTTGTAAATTCTTTCATTTCTGCTTTTCAAAACTTTTCGTAAAAACCTTTGAGAGATGTTGTAACTCTTGACTTGTCGGAGCAGCCATTATTTTTTCGTATGAATTTTAAACTGCTTTCTTGCGATTTAAAAAAAAATTGGTTTGCTGGAGATTAACGATGAGAATTAAATTCACTAAAAAGCTAATAAAATAATTATGAGGGAAAGAATGTTAAATAAATAAATATTGAATTCACACATTCGTAGTCTACGCTAGACTCGAATTGAGTGACCATAAGTGAAAAAATAATTCAATACACATGCAAAATAGATTAACTGTAAAATACTGTCAGAATCTTTTTTTGCAGATTCTGGAATTTTCGCCATGTAGTATTTCATCGTAATTGTAATTTTTGACAGGAGCAGAATTTTCTTACCTACACTAACCCAGAGCTTCCAGCAATTTTACTTGTAAAAATTTACATATTTATGTAAATTAATGCACACACAAATACCGTATTTCCTCTCACAAAACCCCCCGGGTTATATCCGTTTTGACTGCCAAAATGGTCTAGAACCCGGGGGCCCTTCTAATGTTATTTATATGGAAGGACCCCCGGGTTATATGGGAGACCCGGGTTGTAAGAGACCCGGAGTATGTGAGAGGAAGTACGGTAGATTGTGTAAGGTAAAGTCTTCCAGTCCGAGATCTAGTAAAATTTGACTTACATTTATCTTATAATTCCTTAAGAGCTTTACTCTCTCTCTCTCTCTCTTTACATAAATAATCAGCTGTTCTTACGACGTGTAACGTGTCATAAAGCTGTCAAAATGCCTTTAGATAATAACTAAGGAGTAGCAATTAAATTGTTCACTGACATTCAACGAGTTTATTCAATACATAACAATGATATATTTACATACACCTTCAATAATTTTCTCTTTGGCCCTCATTAAAATAAATAACTTTTGATTGTCTTTGATATGTAGCTAACAAGAGTATTTCAATTTTATTTATAGAAAATTCAATTTTTTGTACTGTACAATAAATAAATAGTAAAAATAAATTAAGAAAATGTACAGTCTTTTGAATTAGTTCACAAAAAATCAGACAAAATGACCTTAAGAGTGTAATTAGTCGTAGTCTGCCAATCTCAGTTTGTTGCAATCACAAGACTCCAAGGAAGACGGAGTTTCAGTGAACAGATCCCGACACTGGAGATAACAAACTCCCCGGTACTTTGTATTCCCATACTCCCAACAATCTATACAACAACAAGTGCAAGGATTCTCCGTGTCTTCACAAAATCCCGTAGTAGACTCAACAACTGTCCCAATGGCCCGAGGTCTTCTTCGGCTATTTGACCCGGGCTCATTAGTAGAGGATGCACCGCCGCCGCTTTGCATGAGGACAAGTGGAGGCTTGGAACGGTGGTCAAAAGTTGTTGGGGTCACGCCTTCTGTTCAAAACCAAAGGAAATTATGAATGAGACACACACACACACATACATGACACTCAACTACCATTTCTTTTATACAAGGAGAAGCAAAGTTTTTATTGGAAATTAATTAATTTTGTAAATCTTACCTGGGACATATCTCCGGTCAGCGTATGTCATGGCCACGACCGTGGGACACCACCATATCATGAAAATCGTCACTCCTGACACTACCAATATGACTGGCTTCATTTTGAATACAATTTGGAAAAGTTTGATAAATATTCGGGTGAGGAAATAAAAACAAGAGGCATGAGGGTGGAGGGAAATAGAGTGTGTGTCGGATGCACAAAGTCAAGTACTTTATAGAATATAAAAAGTTACACAAAAAAATATATTGCGTATCATGGAAATTCTCTCTCTGTTTGTGTGTGTGTGGGTGTTCTCTCTGTATGTGTGTGTGCGTATGTACGCAGTGGAGTTTCATGAACTTTCTACACATTGTATTACAATGGAAGAGAGAGAGAGAGATTATGGATTGCCTTGTTGTTGTTGTTTTCAATTCTCTAATCCTCTTTCAAATGTACAAGAAAATAAATGTCCATCGCCTTTAAAATCATTTATTATGTAATGTTATTATTTTGTAAATGTTTTACTAGAGAACATAACATTTTTGTCTTGATACATATTAAACATTATCCCGTATTGGTTTAAGATATTTATTATTATTTTTTCTTTCTGCCGGATTCCAGAATGTTGTGTGAATCACACAGTTTGATGATACACAACAACACAGCATTTAATCTCTTCGTCTATTATTAGAATGGATGTCAATAACAATTTATTTTGACGGCAGAATGACTCTACACTTTTTTATGAAGCAAAATAGAGATTGAGTTTTGACACGATAAAAAATTAAATATGATATAGTAAATAATTTAAAAATCACTTTTAAAAGTATGCATACAGAATTGTTATACCGGGAAACTGAAGTGCTTATAAAATACATACAGGAAGAATTCCCAGAAAAATTCATCCGAGTCCTTTTCCTCTCATCTCGCTCAGCAGGTACCACAATAGCACCACAATAGTACCCACCCCTTAGCCTTTATCCCTTCACTTGAAATTCTCAAAGGCATTTTTGTCAAGTCTCAACATGCTCTGAACACGTGTTGACATGTTGGCACACGCAAAGCCTTTGACTATAAAATTAATCCCTCCTCCGCCGATATTGACTGTTGGTACCTTGAGGGCCCACAAACGTTGGATTTCTTATGAAATTTATTAAGAGATTGCCAAACGTTTTGCAAGGGCCCTTGACATACATTCTTCATCCACCCACATACACACACTTTTCATCCAACACACACACACACAAAGGTAGTCCTTGATACGTTTTTTAACCTCTTGAATTCTCCCTCATCCACGACATTCGTCTTCAAGCCCTCATCCCGATCTGATCTACAATTTTCTCTCGTCCCTCCATCCTTCACAATTTAATTTTTGACATCTTTTTAATTATTTGTCACACTGTGTGACCCACACACACTATTCTCACACGAATAACAAAAACAAAAATATGGACACAACAATGGAAGAAAGTAGACAAGTTCAAAAATCAATCCCAAGCATCAATGACAAGTCCGGATCCTTAGGACCCTTAGATTTGGTAATAATTAAGGAAATTGAGACTAGATTTAAAATATTAAATTTTTATTCATTTTTAAAAACAAAAATAAATTTTAAAACAATTTTTAAAAAGTGCTCCAGATTTTTTAAACTATAATTTTCTCTTAAAAACCAAGGTCAATGAAAGTGACCCTTCATTGAGGGATCTCCCTTCATCCCTTGAAGTGAATTACAGTAGAAAGAGCAAAAGCAGTCTCAAATCTTTCAAACTTTTCTTCAATTCTTTATTCCACTGCTCCAGCCACAACCCTCGAATGACTTCCCCATGTCAATCCCCTCTTCAAAAATCTCCAGAACAACAACAAATTTTCCAAAGGTCAATCCAACCAGAATATGACAGTGACCATGACATGGATCGTCGGATCCAAGATTTGGAACAAAGACTGAAAGAATTACAAGAAGTCAAAGAGAGGGCTGTCCACTTGGAAGAATTGTGTCAAAAACTTGGTTTCGAAAATCTCAATTTGAAAGAAGAATTGAAAGCCATCAAAAAAGCTGGAGACGAAATTGACTCTGGAATGGAGTCAAGTTTCAGCTGTTCAACATCCCAAGGTCAAATGAATGAAAATCTCCCTTCAGGGGCCTTCAAATCAGCTTGTCGGTCAAAATCAATGGACCAGAATGAAAATGAGATGGACAGTCTCAAGACAATCAATTTCCAGCCACCCCTCAGCTCAACTTTCCTCCCGAATCCTGGAGACCAAGAGAATTTGACCTGTCAAGTCTCCACTGGCATGCTGTCTACTAGGACGGATGATGAAGTGTCAGGGTCAATTCAACATCAGAACCAAAAGGGTCGCAACTTGGACAAGGGGATCCAGGACAAAATTGAGTGGCGGGTATTGACCAGTCCGAAAAATGGAGGAGGAGACTCTATCTCCTTTGTGCTGGTCAAGGTTGAGACAGAGTGGACAAAGAAGAGAGGTGGAAAAGGTCAACAGCAAAGACAACCACACCATTACGTGGCCAGGGTCAAGGGACAAAGTGATGGAGGAGATTGTGATGGGAAAAAATTATTTTTGGTTGACTTTTTCAAGAAAGCGTCTCTTGAGGGATACCGATTCCTTCTGAATGAGAAGGAGATGAATTTGATCATTGTTGCAGAAGAGATTGCGATTTATTTGCCTCCACCTCAAATTCAGAGGAGGGGATACCTTCGATTTGATTTTGACTTTTCCCATTATTTCATGCATTGTTAGAATGAGATTGACATTACAAGTTGTGTGTGTGTGTGTACGTGTTTGTGTACAATTGTACCTTTTTATTCCTGAGGCTATTTCCCTATCCTCAGTACCCGATACATCTCTATTTTTATTCATAAAAGTTTATTTTTTAAAAAAAGTTGTCATATTAATTAATAATAAAAATAGTGAGAACGTCAAATGGAGGTTGAAAATTGAACGCTGTAAAAAAACGAAAGGAAATCGGAGTTATGAATCTATACCTAGATTAACTTTATTTGATTGTGTTGAAATGTAACGGTAGAAAAATGTATATAATTGTAAATTAAAATTAAAATTCGACAACTTCAGAAATGTCTAACTAGTACAATCAAGTTGTATGATTAAAACATGGAGAAAGTCTTCGTGTTTCTATTTTTAAAAATGAGAGTTAATTAAATATTTTTTTTATTAAGAATAAGAGGTGGAGAACTCATCCGTTGACATGGATGACCTGTGAGGGAGCATACAAGTATTTGAGTCATAGTCATCATAAATTTCTGAACTTGAAGGTGGTTCCGGTTTGACTTTTCTGACTTTTGGAATGTCTCCTTTTTGTTTTTTCTTCTCCCGTCTTTCGTACAACCAAAATATTAGAGTCAGAATGACAATTTGGATAGTAATTATAAGGGCTGGCCATTGTGGCTTGTCTTCTGTCAAAATGTTTTACATACTATTTTAGTGTGGTTCTAATATATATTTTTCTAAATCTCTTCAATCTTCAAGAGTTGGGAAAGTTTTTTTTATTAAAAAATGCAAACAAATCACCTTCAGTTCGTACCAAGAATGACAGAGTCTGATTGACTCCATTATAGAAAGCCATGCATTTATACCATCCTCGATGATGTTTCTCCGTGACAGAATATTCAAAAGAATTGGAAGAGTGAACATTGACCTTGTATTCATCCCGCAATGTTTCATTGACCCAAAAATTGGGCAATTCCTCTTCATCTGTGTAAGTAATATTTATCGCTTTAAGTCATGCAGAGTAAGTTATGTGAGCTTTATAATGAATAATATAAAATAAATATCAAGGAGAAAGTTGGCTTTCATTGCTTACCCTTGAAGAAAGTCCATTTGACATTTTGGTACAGTTCTGGAGTTAATTCTACAAAAGAAGATGTATTTGTACTGTTTACTGAGATTCTACATTGGATTGAGAGTGGTTGACCCAATTCAGCGACTTTACTTCGATATCCCTTGTCATATTTCATCCATAATTGAAATCCACCAGTCGTATTCTCTCCTTCCATCACTTCTTCGGCGTTCACTGGTGAAAGTACTAGTGAAACGCAAAAAAATTATCTCATTTTATAATCAACCGAAGACGTAATCGCTGTGGATTTTCAAAATTAGTTTCAAGTGCAATGGAAAAGACTTACTAAATCCACAGAAAATGATGACCCAAATCGTAGCCACAGAGACTAAAGTGCAAGTATTTTTCTCCATAATTCTTATATTGTTGAATACCTTGTTTAAATAGTGAGTTGATTACAGGGACAACTAATGACAGCCCCTCATTGTTTTTGAATCAAAAATCTTAAAAATGTAATTCTGAAATTTTTGTATTGTGAATCACAATTTGTGATACTTTATGTTGTGTGTGTAACGTCGTAGGATGTGGTTTCTCTCTTGACCGGGATTCCACAGGATGTGGACTAAAATTATCACAAGTTGACTAATACTTTATGTGGAATATAATAGCGACGTGTGTGTGTGGAGTTGCCCTTATTATATAAAGTCATATAATGACACAAATTATGTACTACTTTCATTTACGTATTGCAAAATAAATTAACGAGGATTCTTCAGTGATGATTAATTTGATTGTACTGAAAATGGACGTCAATCTATACTAATCATTAAAGATTACGCGTAAATTACAGCCTTCATTAAATTTCGGTACCTTGTCATTAGTTATTTAAAAGTTTTCCAGTACTTTATATTGTAACTATTATGCACTGTGTGTCCTTTTGTTCATTACCTAATTAAGCAATCATATTTCGAGGTAGAGTTTAAGGAAATAAAGGTTAGAAATATTAACTTTAACAACAAATTGCACTTCATGCACTTGTCCATGGGCGTAGAGTTATCAGTCATCAGCCAGGCTGATGAAAAATCGTTAAGTCATCCGCATAAATTTTTTTTCCAAATTCATTCAGTATGCCCCAAACCACGTTTCCGGAGGGGACAAACTCAGGTTTTGCGCCATCTTGAAAACTGCGCCATCTATGATGCAAAAACCAAAAATATTGGGACTGGAGCACTATGTATCACATGAATTCCGCTCAAATTCATAAATTATGTTTAAAACTGAGATTCAGCAGGGGACAAACTCAGGTTTTGGGCCATGTTGAAAACTGCACCATCTATGTGGTAAAAACCAAAAATATTGGGGCTGGAGCACTATGCATCACATGAATTCCGCTCAAATTCATAAATTATGTTCAGGACTGAAATTCAGGAGGGAACAAACTCAGGTTTTGCGCCATTTACGGATTACGTAATTACTTAACGAACTCAATCAATTACATATTCTCAGAACTAACTTTGAACAGGTTTTTGTCAATTTGTCTCCATCAAAAGTTATAACATCCAGTTCATTAACATTTCAATTGGATTTTAATTCAACATGTGCTTGGACGATTGAAATGGAAATGGAATGACGTTCAAGTTCAAAATTATGAGTTTATATAAATACGATGGAATTTGAGAATAGTACATTTCAATCAAGTCAAACGGATTAAGAAAGTTAGTTTGTCAGAATTTGACAAACTAACTGAAAGTAGAGAAAACGTAAAAGTTTATATAATTAAAATGAAGGGTTTTCTAAACATTGTGGTG
>WJFB01002897.1:0-15988 GCA_009870185.1 Pygmarrhopalites habei
GTGTGTGTGTCAGTGTTTATCGTCACTCTGGCCCCTGTCACTAAATTATTGGCAACAAATTGCCCAATTTAGATAAATAAAAATCTATGAGTTTGACTCTCGTCTCCTCTCCTCCTTTGTGCATCGACTTTTTACTCCCAGAAGCTTTGAGCAAGAATTTCTCCTTGTTATTTATGAATATTATGATTCATACTGAACATTGTACCTCCAAATCGTTTGTGTGAACACTGTTCACTGAACAGTATTAATTATCAGTGGACATTGTGTGTGTGTGTGTGTGTGTGTTGACAGTTGTTGAGAGAGGGACAAGATTCAGAGTAAAAGTAACGCGCAATTTTTTACCGCATATCATACTGCACACCTTCGAAACTCTCTATTCATGTGGATGAGAATGCGATATTAAATTTTCAAATATTAACTTTTTTATGACGTTTAGCTTGAACTAATAATTCTTTGTCTTCCCTCCTCTCCTAGCCCCTCTTTTTGTTCATACTAATGACTAATTAAATAAATAGAATAAATGATGGAACAATATGATTACATATTCCACCGTAAATAAATCGTAATTTTGACTGCCCACATATCACATATAAAAACTTGTCCTCATTCCACTTCATCCAGAGGAACCTCCCCATTCAGCATTTTGTTTTAATCCAATTTTTTGCACTTGTTACAAATTGTTTAATCCTTCACGTCCCTTCTCAATATTTTGACACAACTACTAGGCATTGCATTGCATTTAAAGATATGGAACAAAACCGGAAAAATTTGTCCCTCAGTTTCCAACAACCTTCCAGTAGAAGGATATCAATTTTGACAAGAGGACACTTGACCCCCGAACATGTTCAATTGAGTGAGTTGAAGGATTACCATTCGGATGGGTACCTTCAGGACAGACTTGAGCGACTTTTCGAATCTACTTGTGGACGGGACTATGGAGGGATTTTCTATCGGCTGGTGTAATACACGTCTCAATTATTAATTCTTCAATTTTTTTGCAAAAGATTTAACCATCAAAAATTTTTATTGGAAATTTTTAGCTTCAGAACTGACCATGCAATCAATTTGCAAAGTTTGGGTTTCTGGGGTCCCTATGAAGACTCCACTGCAGACTACCATGTCAAAATTATCATTTCCAAATTATCCACACTCATCGTAGCAAAGCAGAAAATGACCGTCCTATCCAAGTTTGAGGTCACGGCACCCGCAAAGAAGAAAGAAATCTTTTTTATTCATCTGCCAAAACCAGTGACTGTGGAACGTTCCTCTTGGACTCAAATTGAATTTCAATTAGACGTATGCGTTCCAGATTAGATTTTTTTTGTTTAATTAAATTAAATTTTCAAAATTTCTGAGAACTTTTTTTTCGCAGGGTCCAGTCACTGCTCAAAGTCAAGAGACTTACAAGGACATGGAAGTGGACGGGGATGACGGAGTTCATTTTTCCATCACAACCACAACTCATCAACTACCTGTCATCAAATACCAACTTGTCTAAATTTAAACCCAGGTACTGACAAATTGACTACTTTTCTCCCACAGAAAAAATTATTTGGATTCCTCCTCTTCCTTCTAATACATAATTCACTTGTTTAAAAGGAAGATTCATTTCTTTCTGAAGGAGAAAGGGAACGTGCGAAAAGATGGGCGTGTGCAGAAATCCCCCATGAAAAAAAAGAATGCCAAACTGAAGAGACTGAAGAAAGAAAGAAGGGGAGAAGATGAAAGGGAATTTTTGTTTTTGGGAAGCTTTAGCTCTTGCATATAGGGATTTGTTTTTTATTTAATATTATTCCATGGATGTTACACTACACTGGGATGAGGAGGAGGTCTAAGAGTGTAATTTCCCATTTGCCCTCTCTGTCTTCCCTAAATATCCTCCTCCTCCTTCAGAGTATCCTTTTTTTCTCGTGTAAACAAACGTAGGCTGTGAAAGACAAGATAAATATACAAATTTGCAAAAGTCTTTTTTTCCTTCCTTTTACACCCAGGCCAATCTTTCCCTCCCTGGATGCCCTAACGTATAAAATTATATAAGTGAAAATATGCAGTGGTACATGAGTTACCATGCAAAAAAGTTTACAAGAGAAAACTTTCATTCATCTTCTCTGTACTCTCTTTGTTTTCTCCCATCATCTACTCTGCCCTTCCTTTGGGTACACAGACATTCCCCTCGTCGCAAAAATTTCCGCATCTGGCTTTTCCGGGCGACAGACGAATAGCCATTACTGAATGTTAGAAATGATCCTTGCAAATCGGGGATTGTATAATTAAATTTCTCTGGTTCAAAACTACCAAACATAAAAATGTAAAAAAATCAAAGTTTAATGTCAATGTCATAATCTGGTGGTATTCGAACAGCTGCTACAATAAAAAAAAGCATTTTAAAAACTGCATGAACTTCTCTAATAAACTTTATTTACGTTTTTCAAGTGAGATGGAAATGTGTACTGTAGAAGGGATTGACCCAAATTGTTTTTTTGTCATGACTGAGTAGAGCAATATAAATTAGGAAATGTTTTGTCTGTTGTCCACACTCTATCAAAATGAGGTCCACACAAAAAAAGGAGGAGGAAGGGCTTAGAGCTATTTTCGACGGAATAATATTTACACTGTAATCAAATAATAAAATACAGAGAGAGAGAGAGACAGAGAGGGCCTATCAAATCGGTCATGGTGTCTCTCAAGTGAGGACAATACTGTGAAGAAATATATTTACTGGCGTATCTGCTTTCGTGTGTGTGTGTAATCTATCTTTGTCATTCATGTTATACTGATAATGAAATGCGTGTGTGTAGTAGTCCAAGTTAGGTTGACTGATGCCCTCGTGACGACTTATTGTTGTTGTTGGTTAAACAAAATTGAAACCTCATTTCTCACTTTGGAATTTTCTCACTCCAAACTTCCAAACTCTGTAAATTCAAGTAAATTTCTCATTTTTCAAGTCAAAAATCCCTTTACTTCAATTGTGATTTCATACATTTCTTCCCGGGTGATCCACACATTACATAAAAAAGTATTCATAAAATTTGCTTTGAAAATAAGACTACTTTAAAATATGTGACGAGCCAGACATTAACTTTTATGTTATTGGGTAATTTTTGTTGTTCCTACAAATCTACAACCCAAGAAACTGGAGTTTGAACAAGAAAACGAGAGCAGATGGTCATTCGGATTTGTCATAAGTACTTTTTAATTACTTCAAGTCATCCCAGCTGTGAAGGAGAAGAAGATGTTTGAGAATTGATGCCAAAGGCGGCTTGTCAAAGGGAAGTGTGTCCTGGATTCGGGTGAGAGGGCAAATGAAAAAAGAAGTCGGGACAGACAGATTGAGGAATGTGATGTAGGGAAAAGTATTTAGAATCGTAATAAAAATAGTCGGTTCAATTATTGTTGCGGACGTTCAAAAGGAAAAAAAGTTGTGGATGTAAAGAAGACGGAGAAGTCGGAGGAGGGGAAGAATGTAAGAAGGATGCATTTGAGAAGACAATTCAGTCGACTGGTGGGCTCACTCCGTCGGAAAGAGGCGGAGTTGAAAAACAAAGAGAAAGAGGAGGAGAAAGGAATAAATAATTTCCAAGATGAAAACCAACAACCAGGAGGAGAAGGAGAGGAAAGGGCAAGGAGTGAGAGGGGGCGGAGGAGGAGGACAAGACTGACATTCCACAATTTATCCTCGTCTCTCCGACTCTCCCACAGACACAAAGAAAATAGCCTGTCACAATGTCAACTTCTTCAAACAGAGGATGATGACGATGATACGACCGAGTGTCAACAAGACAATGACGCCCTTTCCCTCGCTGAACATTTTGAATGTCAAATGGAGTTGACACTGGAAGAAAAGCGGGGGAGGAGGAGAATCTCCAAGATAACGGAGAAAGTTGGTCTTGGTGGTGAAATGAAAGATAATAGAAAAACATGTTCCACCGGAACCGCAGAAGAAAGGAGGATGACGACGGAAATGAAAAAGGGAGGAGGTCAGATGGGAACATGTAATGTTGAGATTTGTGACCAGACAATCGATTTGAGACATCGTGCCCGTTGTCCTACTCCTCCTCCTTTCCTGTATAATGAGTCTGAATTGGACAAGATTTACAAGTGTCCTGTCCCTTTCTCTGATACCACTACTACATCTTCTACTTACTCTGAGGTCAACAAACAGACAATTGAAATTTGTAGCCGGTGCAATGACTCCCCGGTGAGAAAGGAGAGGTCAAAACAAAAAGTCAGGTTTAAGGTAGGCAATTGTAATTAAAATTTAATGTATAAATTTAAACGGTAGTATGAGATGGTGACTGAGTTTTTCTATTTTTGTAGGAGGGTGTTCGCAAATCTGCCAGAAGAGTGAGGAAAGCATTTCAGGATGGATTTGTGGCTTGGGGTCACTCCATGACTTATGCGTCGGGTGTCATGCCAAATATGTACGAGTGTCCACCTTCGGCTTCTTCTTCTATTCATCCGCAATGTTATGGGTACTGTGAGGAATGTAGATCCTACAGCAAATTTAAAAATCATGCTCTTCAGTGCAGTCATCTTAGTCACTCCACTCAACTTTCGTACTACTAAAAATATCTATGAATGAGAGAAAGTTTTTAAGAGAACGTCATTTTTTTCACAGAATGCAGTGCTGTAGTGTAAATTCTTTTTTTAAAAAAACAATTTATTCTACTATTAGGAATATTTAAATATGTACACAAATTGTATTACAAACTTGGTCAATTAATGAATGTCGATTAATCATGTTTAATCCTTTCCTTCTGTGATTCATAAAATTTAGTCTGTTTTTTTAAAATGGTGGAAATTGCTGTGCTGTGTGTGTGACATTTATTCTTGGACAGGTTGAACACATGCTGTGTATAGGTATACATTCATAGGAAGTGTGAGTCATGTCACATTTCGTGGAGGTAATGTAATCTTTGTTGAATTCTTTCAAAGAAATGAGGAAAGGAATTAGTTCGACCCACGAAGGCAGCCAGGATATGAAATTTTGAAATGTCCAACTCTTTCATTAAATCATAAATGTCAATCTGGTGAATCTCATCCCCACCCCCTCCAGCATGAATGTGAATGTAATTCTTTTGAAATGATTTTCCATGATGAGACGGACCAGACCAGGCCTTCAGACATTTGCCACTGGTCAGCTCGACAATATCGATAGTACAGTTGGAATGGACCCTCTCATTAAAATCCTCTTGACCAGGGTGAGGGTAAACGAGATTATGATGAGGACAATTTACAATCTCCTCATAGATGATCAACTTTTTATTTGACTTCTTTGCAAGCTCATGAAGGGCAGATCGATGTTGAGAATTTTCCAAGTGGCGAATCAACTGTGAACAAGACAATAGTCATTTATATTTTCATCAAATTCCATTCATAGCTAACACTAAACTCACATTACTAAAATCAAAATACAGAAGTGAGTTGAAGCAACAAAATTACGCAATCAGTTAAAACTTTATTCACAATTACAAGATTCAATATTCCATTGAACAATAAAACTTGAGAAGCGTTGTTATTTAACAGTATCTCATGAAATGAAGCGTTAGTTCTCAAAAATTCAGCATTTCCAATAGGTACGAACGGATGATTAGTATCAATTAATTAGTAACAACCCGATTGAGTTTTAATTAATTACCTTTCTTTGATGTGGGAAGCATTCCAGAAGTGCGAGTGAGAGAGTCAAGTCAATCATCAGTAATACAATATGAATGAGTGCACGTGCAATTTTTTTGATTCTAACCCATAACTTTGGGAGATTGGGTGTTCAAAGATTGACTGAGGATTGTGTGGTGTGCAAAAAAAATTGTGCGAGTACAGTGTAGTGCCAAAATAAGGAGATTGTTTTGTGATGGGAAAGGTGACAATGAAAGCATTTTAGACTGTGAAGTGAGTGTTAAAAAGAAGTTAATAATGGGATATCAAAAATGTGGAGATGGGTGTAGGTGGCTAGGGTAGTCCCTCCGTATAGAAATATAAATCTTAAATGAGTCTGAGTACTCTATTACAAGTATTGTTGCAGCAGGTTTATCTGAGAAGAGAAAGGTAGGGGAGTGAAAGTAAAGTGAAGGAAAACGCGTTATCATAATTGACGTTCATTTATTCTTTTCTAAGGTACAGTCATCATTTAATGTACATAGTAAGTATACAGTTTTCTTACGATACGAATTACATTATTTATTGAGTGAGTGTGTGTGTGGGGTCCGTAGGAAGTCCCTACTAGGGACAATCCCTTAATCAGAATCTGCGAAGAAATTGATAGGATTCCTTTTTTTGGTCATTTCGACATGTCAAAGGAGAAGAGTATTTATATTTTGTCAATGTCTGCTTATGTGAAAGTGAAAGAGGGATTACTTGGTTGGTGGAAATGAGTGCAGAAACGTGTCTGAGTGTCAAGAAAAAAGGGATTCTTTTCTTTCTCTCTAACTCTGGCTTTTCTCCTTGTTGAATGATTAAAGGAGAAGTTTGTGGATGTGTGTGATTATTATGCAAGACTTTTTTTCACTTTTTGGGGGAAAATGTAAAAATAAAACGGGAGCACAAGTCACATTAACTGACAGCCAAGCCACATTGTAAGTAAGACAGTGGCAGATCTGGATCTCTGAGAGAGAGAGAGAGACATGACCTCACAATTCCCTAATGTAATCTTGAGCAATTCTTCCCACAGTGGAAAATGTGAAATTGACATTGAAATGTGCTCTCTGCTCCTCCTGCCTTGTCGGCTAAAATGGCCAGAGTATGCCTCCGTGTTTTTCTTTCAAGGAGGAGGAAGAATAATTTAGTGACTGACTCTCAGTCGTCTCGAGAGAAGAGCCAACGTCGCACAAAAGAGAGAAATTCAACTCTCATGTGAACACACGATAAAACTTTTATTTATCTCATTTCCTGTGACCACGCAAAAACTCTGTTTTTCTTTTTAAATGTCTTCCCAGATTTGCCTGGACACAAAAATTATTATTTTCTCCTCTTTCACCAACACACGCCAACATTTTTGTTTCACAAAATCCTGGAAGTACCGAATACGTGTAAATTTATGCGTAGTGAGTTTTTCTTCAGAGTTTGTTGGAACTGTCAGTCGAGTTGAACTTTGTCCTACTCTTAACTCTTTTCAAATATGTCATATGTTGTTTTGTAATCTAATATTTTTGGTCATTAACTTTGATACACACCAACGTAGGTATATTCTAATTTGATATTAAGTTTAAAAAGTTACCACTTCTACATAAGATACACATGTAGCAAGAATTCATCTACTAGTATATGATTTGGTAAAGGAGAACAAAGATATAAGATTATGAATCTCAACATGTGCTACAGTCATAAATCTTTCAACATGGGAAGTAATAGTATTAAATATGATTATTATCATGTGTCTATGATGATGAACTTTGTACCCACAGGGGATTATGTACAATCTTCTAAAAACTATCAAAAATTTTGTCTCAGGAATCAAAAAAACTATGTCTCGAAAATTTTGTCCACAGAAATGGGAATTGTTTCCCCATTAAATCCTGTACAAGATAACAATCAAAGGAGATTCTGTGTTGGAGATGGAGTGGAACTCCATAAAAATTTCTTTCCTTCACTTTGACACCTGGAGACGTTCTCCAAGTGAAAGTGAAAGTGAGAGAGAGACATTGTCCAAAACCTACTGTCACATGTGTGCACACTATTGTATTTCGTTTCTTCTCGAAACCTCATAAAATAATTAGATATTATTATCACACTAAGGATAGTGTCAACACATGGAATTCTACAATTAATTTTACATTTACACTGAGACGGTAAAGATTTTTCTCTTGATAAAATTGAAGAAGAATGAAGAAGCGAAGAAAATGGAAAGTGAATTTTCCCATTAATCTTTTTGATTGATATCTAAAAATTCTTCTTCATTTTTCTTCTTTACGAACAGGTTCGAGTACTCAGCAAGAGTGAGGACATTTTAAATGCATTCGTAATTAACTAATTATTTGTAATGATTCATTAAATGCTATACCTATATGGATAAACAACAACACTGGAATCCCAACATCAAAGGTCATCCTAGTATATGTATGTGTGGTAGAAAATACAAAATATGTAGAGCCATATCTCAATTGATGGTCTCTAGAGCTTAGATTTGTAATTAGTAATATGAATTAACATTCAATATATCATGTTGTATGACATGGTCAAAGTTTACAAGATGTTTTGACTGGACAATAGAAGCTGCTAATAACCTAAGCTACCCGCATATTAGGTCGAAGAGAATAGCCCTATTGTACATCATCCTTCATACTGAAAAGTTTTCAGTGAAAACGTAAGTTAGGCCAATCACTACACACACTCTCTCTCAAATTCTAAAACTATTCACCGAGCAATTCAACTGCCCTCAGGATTTTGATCAAAAAAAGTTTGTCATTTCTAGAGTGTGAGAGGGGAATGCCCTGGAATATCAAAACTTTCCTTTCAAATCCTTCTTCCGAACCTTCAGTCTCGTGTGTGTGTGTGTGTGTGTGTGTGTATTTATGTGAGAGGGTGTAAATATGTGCAATTTGACGGCCGTCAATTCAATTATGTATTTTTAACTAACTATTAAAAGAGTATGTAATCAGGATGAAGGATGAAGATTAAAAAATGTGTTAGCCGAGGATTGAGTAAAGACATTACGTGAATGTTCAAGTCAAAGTATGAGTATACTGGTTTTGTTGTTGTGTACGAGTATATGAAAAAATGTCTAAAGATTTTTAGGATGGATTGGCTCCTGGCCATGAGGCTGAGTTGGATTAAGATTGTTGGTGGTGGTGGTGGAGAAGGAAGAAGAGGAGGAGGATGGAGTGAGGTTAGTGAGCACAAGCGATTCAGTTGGCACTCTTCTCGTTGTCGGAGGAATGTTAGACGGTGACAACAACAACAAAGACGGAGGTGAAGAAGACGATGATGATGATGACAAGGGGACTGTAGGGAGGAGGGAAGGAGGAGAACTTGTCAAAATGTTTTGGATGATGAGGGAATGAGGGATGGAAGTCGTCACAGGGATTTGTGGAGAGTCATTAGGGGGAATGATATTGAAGAATTTAGGATTGACATCATGAGTTCCCTGTTGTTGTGATTGTTGTCCTAGTTGTTGTAATTGTTGAGGGAACTCGTCCTCCTCCTCATTGAGGAGGAGATGATTGTCATTGAAGGAAGGGGAAGGAGGAAATAGGTCAAGGGAATTGTAACGGGAGGATGAGGATGATCCATGGTAGTCATCATCATCCTGGAAATTTTGTGTTAATTGTCTTGCCAGGGCGAGTGTGGAAGGGGTATCCGATGTGGGCTTCTTGTCCGGTGGACTCGGTTTCCTGTGGAAAATAGAATCCCGGCTAAGAAAGCTAACCTTCACTTTTAAACTTAGGAAACTAATTCCTTAGTTTTTATTATTCTACTAATAATAAATTACCAGTTTGGCATTTTTGTTTACATGTACAAATGAATTTACCATAGTGGCCACAGTACAACAAGAATAAATTCGTACTTATTTTATTCAATCAAGTTTTCAATTTTTTGAATTCGAACTTACCACAGGAAGACATAGTAAGCACTGAGGAGGACTGCAGCAGTTGAGACACTGATCCAGTTCCAAACAAGTGTCATAAAATAATCATAAAACATTTAGTTTATTGTATTATTGACCTACTTTTCTCTTCATCCAGGAACATTATATAATTATGATATTGGGGGAAAAGAGATGGGATCTGAAAATGTGTCATTACTCAGCGGGTGCAATAAAATGATTAACAAGTTTTCCGAAATCCATTATTATTGTTCACAAGCTTCTAAAAGTAGGATTTGAAACGAATTACTATAGTGGGAATGTACTACTGTGTATAATTACATGGAGATAAAATCATGATTGACTAGGATTTAATAGTAACCTGATAATGTAGGCGACAACTGTGAGGATACGAACAACTTTCCGATGTTTCTTTCCAAAATCCAATTTTGGTTTTGTGTTGGTCGTCGTTGTTGAGCCACTTTGAGACTCGGTCGAGTCCTCCGACACACTCTGACCACTTCCAGAATGAGACATGTCAACAAAATGTTTTTATTTCCGTTTAAAAAACTGTTTTCTGTCTTCACACAGCACAATGGGGTCACTTTGTAAATTTCTTTTATTGAGGGAGGACGAGACAAGGGGACTTTTTGTCCTTGACCGAGAGTTGATTAATTTTTTCGATCTGTATTATGATGATGAAGATGAATTGGGAGAGCTACAAAACTTTTTTCTTTTCCCCTTTCTCCCGTCCTCATTTGATCATCTCAGCCCCACCATTTGTTATCCTTTTTGATAGTATGGAGACGGGAAAGTTGTTCATGACGACTCCATCCCAAGTCGTTGGGTTGATTCGGGAAGTTTTGGGATTCTCCTTTTCTTTGCCTCTGTGGAAAACATGTAAAAAAATTAGGTCAGATGAACATGGAGATCTCCTAGGGTGACCCACATCTGCTCCACTGTGAGTGAAGACAAGGAAATCCAAGCCAAGAGCAACTTTTCTGCACTACCACTAACATTGAACTATGGGAGAGGAAGACCTACTTTGACTCTCTCTCTTTCAGATGCACACACAAAAGCCAAAAGATTTCAACGATATCCACTTGCATCGCATAGCATTCCATGTCAGAGGCTACCCTATTCCTCCGATTTTATGACTTTAACAAGGAAGACAAGAGGATGATGTTCATTTCCCCGCAATTGTACATGTGTGTGTGTGTGTGTGGTCCCATTGCTTTTTGTTCACTTGCCCTCTTTTCCCAGTACACTCAAAGTTAGTGTGCGAGGAGAATATAAATGCAATTCTTCATCTTCTCACTTGTTCCCTATCTCTTCCTTTCTCTTTCTCTATACTCTGTAATCTGATTGTCAACTTTTTCCATGTCAAGATCAACAGTCGACAAGGACACCAAGGGCATGGTTTGAATGGGGCAATTTTCATGATTTTTTCACAATTGAAAATTTTCGAATTGGACTCTTATGCAAAAGATATTATTAAGTATATGGGACAGTGCGATAGGGAAAGATGTGTGTGTGGAAGAGGGCCTTGTCAGGATAAAAAATGAGGATGTGAGATAAGATACCATATACTTCATGTAATAAGTAGCATCTATTCAAGAGTGTCAAATAGGAAAAAAGAGGAGGAAAAGAATCTTGCTACTTTTGAGTGAATTTTTTTTCGGTGTTTGTTAAAAAAAGAAATAAGTTTGGTGATGGAGAGGAAAGATTCTTTTTTGGTGAAAATTTTTTTCCACCAAAAAGTGTCAAGTTGGTATGTTGTCCTGCTCATCCAAAATTCAATTGGACCATCTTGACATATCAGATGGAGCATCAAATAACAATTTACATGTTCAATTTTCATCCTACACACATGTGCATGTGTGTGTGTCTGACAACACACACTCACTCTTTCATCTCCCTTTCCCTCGTCCTGGAAGGAGTAAAAAAAGTTTTTTTTCCAACATTTTTCTTTGGCATCAATGCCGAAATTTATTGTGCACATTATTTATAGTCTTCAGAATACCCTCAACTGAATTCAGCTTATTGATTTTAATACACTAGTCTTCCTTCCATGAGCAGTCACGCTCCTATCTCTTTCCCTTTCCTTGTGTATCTGTATGATAGCTCATGATATTGTGTGTTTGTGTATCATCAACAACAAATTATGGTTCTAAAATAAGCTTTAGACTCCAAGTAAAGGCATGTATGGAAGTGTATGGAGTTGAATTCCATGGAGGATAAAAATTCAAAAAATATATTTTACCTTGTATACTGAACGTTTTCTCTCAGAGTATTTTGTATTGATGGATGATGGGAAAAGTTGAAGGAGAAAAAAAGTTCTTAAACGATTCCTCTTCCTTCGCTTTTTACACACACTATTCAATCTTGATTCTTATTAATGGAGAAAGTTTTTGGGTTGCCTGTGTGTGTGTGTTTGTGTGAAATAGGATACAAGTGGCTTGGATGTTGATTAATGTTGTGGTTCTTTCTCTGACGCCTTTCACACAAAGTTGTAGATATATATATTGTTTTTATTTTCTTGAGAAATATGACGTCATACTACACAACAAACTCTCTCTCTATTCACTTGACCCTTCCAACACAGCTCAACGAAATATGTAGGAAGAACAACAAATTGACACAATCTAGTAAAAGTATTTTGACACTGCTCACCACTACAGTTTATTAATCACTGGACTGTTCAAGTTTTTTCCTCTCTCTAATATCCAGTTGGAAACTAGAAAATGAAATGTTTTTTTCGTAGATGAGGAATTTATACTTAAATTTCTTGGTCAACCCAAAACTCGTTGAGTATCTTCCTGGTTGTCTGGCAATCTTTTAACGTGAGGATGGAGATATGAGAAAATTCTAAATGTGAGTATAGAAAAATTTGTATTTATCGGAGGAGCAAAAGACTGGGATCCCCAAGCTCGGATAAAGTCGGAACGGATCTGTCATGAGCAAGATTCTCTCTCAACTGTTTATACCAGTTGGGAAAGAGTGAAAAAGTGTTGTATAACAGGGAATACTTCCCGACTTCCCTAACCCTATAGTCACACACACACTTACAGAGGGTGACTCCAAGTTTGCTGGCCAAATTGTGCAATGTCCCAAACACAAGGAAAATTAATCTTTGAGACTTTTAATTTGACCTCTCTTTCTGTCATGACTTCATAATAATGAGATAGGAATAATCAGTGATTTTTCAGTACATTATGAGTCTTATAGTATGAGATAGTTACTCAACATTCAAGACAGTTTAAAGGTGGTGTGTGGTCTCACAATCTTGAAGAACCCTCTGTATACTAATGTATTTGTAGAGGGTAGAATCTTCTGAAATTCCGGGAGGAGATTGAGTTAGGCCTAGACCTAACCACACACAGCCCAAGTATGAAAATTTTGCGCATCTCATGTGAGTGGCTCACATTTGCCCTGCAAAATGAATGTTCCGTCCTGTGTGTGTGTATGCAAATATTTACAGGATGAGTTATACCTAATGTTGTTTGGTGAGATTTGGTGAGATGAGATGACCAATCTGGAATTTTTTTCCATCCAGGAAGTAATCATCATCATCAAGGAAACACTCTCAAAATAGAGGAAGGTAAGCTGAGACACATACAACAAAAATGATTGATGTCAATCTGAAGGGAGGAAACATGATCCAGAATCCAGTTCCAAGAGAAAAGCAATTACATGTCTAATATTTTTATTTGAAACCCATGAAATTAGATTTTAGTGATGATGAGACGTTATTCAGTGACTGTGAATGCAAATGGATTATGATTAGGTGTGCATTTTTATAGATTCTGAGACTTATATAAATAAAGTATAATTTTTAATGCCTAGCAGTATTTCTTAAAGAGGAATTTATTTAATGATGTTGGTATGATACGTTAGCATAATGAAATTAGCACTGCTAAGTATATTATAAGTCGAGAAACAGAGAAAAATTGGACTCGACTTATCGCCATCTACTCCTGTGCAGATTTTGCCATCCAACTCGACAGCTCAAAATATATTTATCCTGTAATTTCGAAGCTGCAATTTTTAATTTTTAACAGGGATTGACGGCTATACAAGTTTGCTGAGCTGGACAAATCCCACTGGGCCTCATTGTGTTGTCAAAGTTGTTGGGAAACCAAGTGTTAAATTAAATTGACATATAAAATTGAATTGCTTACCGGTTTTCTTCTAAATTTTGGATTTAATATTTCTCTCAACGATTGACTATGGGGCTGTGCAAGTGTCCAGAGAGAAAAATAACAAATTTATTTTGCTACGAACATAGGGTCAATGTTTGGTAAGGAATTTTTCATTATGTTCTGACAAGTTTAATTTATTTATTAATGACCCATATGTCCATACACTGGTCACAAATATTACAAATTGACACTAAATTAAGACAAGCTGGATAAATAATAATTATGTTGTCTTTTTTTACATGTACTTCGTACTACAACAATCTTTCGACAATCGGATAATAATTTAATAGTGAACATTGTCTCATGCACAATCATAACAGCGTAAGGGAGAAAATGAATCTGTTTCCTTATTTATTTTGTATTTTTGACATGACATAATTCTTTCAAAGTAATTTAAATATTTCTTATTGTGCATTTCAGTGTGTTGTGGATACATACAGAAATTGGATAACTGATTCTGTATATTCTTCGAAATGTACTCTTTGTGATCATGAACTTGTTGACTCTGAAACAATACGGCTGCTATGTTTTCGTAAGTTTCGTTTTACATTCCTCTGGACATTATTTCTTGTTGATAAGTATTTAATGAGTTTACACAAACATATTGTATAATTACAATATAAGTTGACTATCATGATTATTTCAATATTTTAGATATTGTTCACTGGAGTTGTCTCGATGCCTATGCAAGATCTTTACCTCCAACAACAGCTCCAGCGGGCTACAGTTGTCCAGTTTGTAAGAAGATGTGCCTATTCCCTACCCTTAATCAAGGTAAATCAGTTAATGCAAGAGAATGGAAAGGAGAATTACAATATGTTTCAGTTCATATATTATACTCTACCATTCAATAGGAATTTTTTATTTATTAGCCATTGTTTGATTCTCATTTTCACTTTTTAACAATGTACCAGTACTTAATGATGTGTCTCAGTTCACATGAAAATTTCTCGTCAAGTAATGAATTCCAAATTTTACAACACATATTATAGGTATTTTGATTTCTTTACTCATTTCTATAACAGTGAGTCCTATTGCTGATGTATTAAGACGTAAAATGGGTGAAGTAAATTGGGCTCGAGCAGGATTAGGATTACCTGCACTTCCCGAACAGGTTGGTAAAATAAACTATGTTTATATCGATCATGGACTTATTATGAAGTTATTAAAGTAATTGATCACAAATATATTTCATTACTACAGGAAGAAATAGTTCCTCCAAAGAAACTGTACGCTAATGGGACGACATATGACAGTACCTTGAGACCAAATTACCATGTACGTATTAAAATTATTAAAATGTACTATATTTAATTTAATTTAATATAGTTAAGGCTACCCATACGTGTATACAAAGTGGACAGAAGTGTATTCATGTATTTAATATTCAATTGTAGGATAAAGATTCTATGGACAAACGCACAGAAGAACGGTCAAATGACATTCCCAATAATGTTCCTTCAAATTTTCATCGTCATTCCAGTCCCACTGATAATCATCCACAAACCCATGAAGAAAATGCATCCTTTACTAAATTACATCAGAGTTATGGATCATCTCCCAGTCACTATTATAGCGATGGTAGTACAGGTAATAATCTTCACCGACAAAGTCATTTCTATTCGGCGTACTCCAATTATTTACTTGATTGTTATTAATCGACTGTTTTTTAAATTTGTTTTACAACAGGTTCTCCTCAACAGACCAATCCGAGAAAATCAATCAAAAGTGATTACGAAACTCCCCTTTTAATAGATGAAGATGATCATAAATATAGAAGACGATCACCGTTTGAATCGCTAACCAGATGGCTAAAGTAATTATTTTACCTAGTAAATTAATATTTCAAGAATGTCCTTTATAATTATTGTCTTCAACTAATCGTTTTTTTAAATTTTCAGAAATATGTCTCCAGTAGCCAAACGTGAGTAATTTAAGAATTCATATTTTGCCCAAATGATTTTTTTGTAACAATGAAACGTAAATTTTCAGTACAATAATGACGTTCTTTTTTCTGTATGCTCCCTTATTTCTACATGTCTCGTGGAACCTGATGTCATCAAATTTAGGACGAGCCAATCGTCGCCGAGCTTTGTATGCAGTTTTGTCAATCATAGCAATTATTATAATCCTTATGATTGTTTTTGGTCGAAGAGAAGATGATGATGATGGCTTTCTTCCTCAAGCGAATCCACATGTTTTAGTAGGTGAAGGACCAGCAATACATTTGGAATTAGAATAGTTGTAAAATCCAAATCGAAATACCTAA